>JACXGM010005152.1:0-30030 GCA_016801145.1 Umbra pygmaea
ACCTTGCATAAATATGGGCGTGTTATGTAAATTACGATGGTTTTCAACCGTCTGATTTATCAACAGCCGCTAATTCGTACGCTGGAATTGGAGTGATACGAAAGTTTTGTAAATCACACGTGGGTCTCGTCGTAAGATGATTTCTGCGCTCAAATCTACACTGGTTTCTACGCACGTTTGATAAATGAGGGCCAGTATCTTTACTGTAATTTTTCCTGTCAATCTTTATAAATAAATTTATTTTAAAAAAAGTAACTTTTTTACTGTAATCCGATTACTTTGACATTGTAAAAGTAACTTTTAAAAGGTAACTTACCCAACTCTGCTCATTCATTAGGTACATGTTGCTAGTACCGGGTTGCGCCAACTTTTGCCTTCAGAACTGCCTTAATTCTCCATGGCATGGATTCAACAAGAAGATTGAATCAGAGATTCTGGTCCATATTGACATTAATGCATCACACAGTTGCAGTAGATGTGTCGGCTGCAAATCCATGATGTGAATATCTGGTTCCACCCCATCCCACATTGTGCTTGATTGGATTGAAATCTGGTGACTATGGAGGCCATTTGAGTACAGTGAACACATTGTCATTTTCAAGAAATCAGTTTGAGATGGTGTGCTTTGTGACATGACACATTTCCATGCTGGAATTAGCCATTAGAAGATAGGTACACTGTGTTGAAGGGATGGACATGGTCAGCAACAATACTCAGCTAGGCTGTGGCATTTAAATAATGCCCAATTTGTGCTAAGGGGTCCAAAGTGTGCCAAGAAAATATTACCAACACGATTATACCATTGATACAAGGCAGGATGAATCCATGCTTTCATGTATTTTATGCCAAATTCTGACGCTACCATCTGAATGTCACAGCAGAAATCGAGACTCATCAGACCAGGCAAGGTTTTTCAAATCTGCTATTGTCCAATTGTGGTGGGCTCTTGCAAATTGTAGCCTTAGTTTCCTGTTCTCAGCTGACAGGAGTGGCAACCAGTGTGGTCTTCTGCTGTAGCCCATCTGTTTCAAGGTTTAACATGTTGTGCATTCAGAGATGCTCTTCTGAGACCTTGGTTATAACGAGTGGTTATTTGAGTTACTGTTGCCTTTCTATCAGCTCAAATCAATCTGCCCATTCTCCTCTGATGTCTGCCATAAACAAGACATTTTCACCCAGAGAACTGCCACTCACTGGATATTTTCTCTTTTTCCTGACCATTCTCTGTAATCCCTAGAGATGGTTGCACGGGAAAATCCCTGTAGATCAGCACTTTCTGAAATACACGAAACAACCATGGTACCAACAACAATGCCTTGTTCAAAATAATCTTTTTTCCCCCTTCTGTTGCTTGGTTTGAACTTCAGAAGATCGTCTTGACCATGTCTACATGACTAAATGCTTTGACGTGCTGCCACTTGATTGGTTGATTAGCAGGGGTGGGTAGAAATGCGTTACAAGTAACACAAGTGAGTAGAAGAGTACAGTTTCAGTGGAACGACAACTTTTCACGTTACTTTCTGTGGCTGTACTCTTTACTCTTATTCAAGTATTATATTTTGAAATAATTATGAATTAGTATATCATAATTATCACTTAGTATCTCATAATTATCACTTAGTATCTCATGATTATGACATACAGTCATGGCCAAATGTGAGAAAATCACAAATATAAATTTTCACAAATTTCTTCTACCTCAGTATTGAAGATGACCCTTTGCATATACACCAGAATGTCATGAAGAGTGATCAGATAAATTGCATTTCCCCCTTTGCCATGAAATTAACTTAATCCCAAAAAAACATTTCGACTGCATTTCAGCCCTGCCACAAAAGACCAGCTGCCATCATGTCAGTGACTGTCTCGTTAACACAGGTGAGAGTGTTGACAAGGACAAGGCTGGAGATCAAGATTTAAAAGGAGGGTGGTACTTGAAATCATTGTTCTTCCTCTATCAACCATGGTTACCTGCAAGGAAAAACATGCCATCATCATTGCTTCGCACAATAAGGACTTCACAGGTAAGGATATTGCTGCTAGTAAGATTGCACCTAAATCCACAATTCATCAGATCATCAAGAACTTCAAGGAGAGAGGTTCAATTATTGTGAAGAAGGTGTCAGGGCGCCCAAGAATGTCCAGCAAGCACCAGGACCATCACCTAAAGTTGATTCAGCTGTGGGATCGGGGCACAACTAGTGCAGACCTTGCTCAGGAATTGCAGCAGGCAGCAGGTGTGAGTGCATATGCACGTACAGTGAGGCGAAGACTTTTGGAGGAAGGCCTGGTGTCAAGAAGGGCAGCAAAAAAGCCACTTCTCTCCAGGAAAAACATCACGGACAGGCTTGTATTGTGCAAAAGGTACAGGGATTGGACTGCTGAGGACTAGGGTAAAGTCATTTTCTCTGATAAATCCCCTTACTGATTGTATGGGCCATCCGAAAAACACACCGGAGAAGACAAGGTGAGCACTACCATCAGTCCGGTGTCATACCAACAGTAAAGCATCCTGAGACCATTCATGTGGGGTGTTGCTTATCAGCCAAGGGAGTGGGCTCACTCACAATTTTTCCTAAGACCACAGCCATTAATAAAGAAAGGTACCAACACATCCCCTGAGAGCAACTTCTCCCAACCATCCAATAACAGTTTGGTGACGACCAATGCCTTTTCCAGCATGATGGAGCACCTTGCCATAAGGCAAAAGTAAAAACTAAGTGGCACGGGAACAAAACCAAAATTGAAACTCCCTAGACCTTTATCCCATTGAGAACTTGTGGTCGATTCTCAAGAGGCAGATGGACAAACAAAAACCCACAAATTCTAACAAACTCCAAGCATCGATCATGCAACAATGGGCTGCCATCAGTCAGGATATGGCCCAGAAGTTAATTGAAAGCATGCCAGGGCGGATTGCAGAGGTCTTGAAAAAGAAGGGTCAACACTGCAAACATTGACTCTGCATAAACTTTACGTAATTTTCAGTAAGTCTTTGAAACTTATTGAATGCTTGTTATATTATACTTCAGACAGTATACTATAGTAACTACCAGCCACGGTCGGTGGATCTTAATTGGGGAGGACGGGCTCGTATTACGCTCGGAACCGGAGTGAATGGAATGGTGCGCAACGAACAAAACCAATTGTTTTTTTGTTTTGCACACATTCCATTCACTCCGGTTCTGAGCGTAATACGAGCCCGTCCTCCCCAATTAGGTTCTAAACGTAATACGAGCCCGTCCTCCCCAATTAAGATCCACCGACCGCGGCTGGTAACTACTGACAAAAAAATCTAAGAACACTGAAGCAGCAAACTTTGTGGAGACCAATACTTGTGGAATTCTCAAACGTTTTGGCCACGAGTGTAGTATGTCATCGTTGAGTTAGTAGTATGTCATAATTATGAGATAATATGTTCACTTGTAAAAAAAATACACACTCTTTCATTACAATTTTGTCTTCAGTAATTTGTCAAAAAAATATTATTATATAATTTTTCGTTTGTGCTGAGTCAATGACAGGATTCGGGGAGGGAAAAAAGTTAATGCACCTGGTTCTCCCGCAATTCACGATACTAGTTACAGGAGGGGCACCGCAACTCTTTACCTGGACCGTTTACAATGACCCACCACTGATGCGTAAAGAAAAGGGGTAGGACAAAACTCTTTGACAAGTACATGTTCCAAAATGTTACAGTATGTGTTCGGGGGTTACTAAAAAACATACCTAACCAACATTGTCATAGTCAGTTAGCTAGCATCTGCTGACGCACCAAAAAGGCGAACTAACGTTAACATTGTAATGCAGAAAGGTTACCTAGCTAGTACAGTAGCGCTATTTCAGCTAACTTTAGGTCTATATTTTTACTAAACTAACGGTAGAAAGTAGCGACACCTTGCTCATTAAAAAGTCACAGATAGCAATATTTGTCATTGAAATGTTAAACGTACAATATGTAGTTTTTGGCCGCCAGGGGGCTCTCAATCAAAACAATAGCAAAAGATGTACTTGGATGACGTTGGGAAGTAGTGTGGGATCATGGGTTTTGTTATTGTCGTCAATGACAACCTTCCAATCTAGCGTCTCTGGCAGAAAAATTTTTCACTGACAAAGTAATGTATTGTTAAAAATATTATAACTTTATTCGCGTTATGTTTGGCGGTTCCCTGGAACTTAGAGCAACTAGCGCAGTAAAAGGTTATATGACGCCATTGACGGAAGACAAAATAAAACTGTCTTCGAATTATATTACAAATTTCTCTGGATTTGAAAGTTGGTGGAAACATTTAGGATAATGTAAGTACACAACTAAGAAATATATATAATAAAGGTATCGTGATGTTTGCTTTTTTAATGCAAAGTACACCTTTTGTTATTGTTTTGGAAAACTAAATATTGTACCTTTAAATGCAGTCCCATATTTAGTACTTGCACGCTTTCAGTGTTGTGATTAATGTATTAGCATTTAGTTTCACATAATGCATAGCAGTGAGCCCTAGCTGGTGGAGGCGCTGGTGATGTTGGATGAGCGAGCAAGCACGGTAGACTGACAGAGAGGAGGAAATGGTGTCTGTATCTTGTGTGCAGTATTTATCTTTACTAGGAAAAGATCCAGACTTCGCAGCAAAAACTTTCAAAACCAGGTTTTGCTTAAGATGAACATGTTAACATACATAAATTAAACTGTATTGACTCATACTTAAGCTCAGAACTTATTACAATATACATAATTATTTATTTCTATTCCATATAACTATAGTTTTACCAGGCAAGTTGACTGAGAACACTTTCTCATTTGCAGCAAAGGCCTGGTGAGAAGGGGGGGTGAGGGGAATGAATCAGCCAGTTGAGAGATAGGGATGATTAGGTTGCCATGATGGTACGAGGGCCAGGATGAAAATTTGTCCAGGACACCGGGGTTAACACCCCTACTCTTATACTCTTACGAATATTGCCATGGGATCTTTAGTGATCACAGAGTCAGGACAACTGTTTAACGTCCCATCCGAAAGACAGCACCCTACGCAGGGCAGATGTCCCCATTACTGCCCTGGGGCATTGGGATTGATCTTTAGACCAGAGGGAAGAGAGCCCCCTACTGGCCCTCCAACACCACTTCCAGCAGCACTGGTCTCCCATCCAGGGGCTAACCAGGTCTGACCCTGCTTAGCTTTAGAAGCAAATCAGCAGTGCAATACAGGGCTCTATGCTGCTGGCTGACTCTAGGCTGACTTTGTAAAGCAAATGCCTAGTCAAACAGGAAAAACTCTGTGTTTGTAACCTCTTAAGTTAGAATTTCTTGTGGTTACTATGGTGTTAATATGGCGTTAATTATACTATGGTGATATTTGCATTAATGAGCAGTTGAACAAGTGTACCTAATGAAGTGGCTGGTGAGTGTATTTCCCTATGATGTATATCTCTGAGAGTAATATTGAGGCTTTTGGGCTTGTCCCATAATTCACCATGCTGGGAATGACAGAGCTGCCTTACAATTGGCCTTTTTCTGACTTTTTTGTAATATGTATGAAAGACCCTCCCCTGTGGCTGTCTTCTGTGTTATCCTGGATGCATTTGCTGCAGAAATTGAAGTTTTTCAACCAAGCAAACTGTTCCACACACAGGAAAAAATTTACATTTAGTGTGCTCCGCATCAGTCTTTGGCTTCAACTTCCATTGCGATGTAATCAGATCAGAGTAGGGTGATGGGGTGGATAGGAAAAAGGCATCACCAGTCATGCTGATTTAGGGCAATCGATGTCAAGATAAATCATTTGTTGAACTGTCGATGAACCTCTACCCACCTTTCCTCTAACAGTTACAATATTTTCCCAAATAAGTTTATATTCCCTTGTTTAGCACACTGACTGGAGCTCAAGAATAAGTGTGGGCAGCACAACTAGATTAAAGGAAATACTTCCATCATTTCACAAACTATAACAAATAACAATTAAGTAATGTTATTTGCGGTCTGACCTGGCGATTACCAAATAGGCTACAGTACATCATTCTTATAGATGAAGAAGAGCGAAGTGAACCAAATGCGATAAACAAAAACAAACTAACTAAATGTTAAAAGTAGTATGATTGGTCTGAATAGCTTAAGACACCACTCAGGCAGACACTTAAAACTTAGCCCAGTGAAGCCTCTAGCAAGCTGCTGTCCTTCAGCTGAAAGGACATAAATGAGTGTGCGACTCTTCGGCCTGTTATTCAGAGGCCCAATCTAATAGTGTTTCTATTGTGGCAGTGGGTCCAATCCCCTACGCCTATGAGGGGGATAATGCAATATGGGAGAGCCTCTGGAATCGGTTTGTAATTAGATTGGCCTGGTCATGATGCACACAGACACACCACACACTGACTCCCTCTCTGGAACAGGCAGAATTAACTCTTCCCTGGTCTTGGTGGAAGCAAGTGGTGTGCTTGATCAATGGTGTTAGAGATACAGGGTTGTGGGTGATACACACTCAAGCAATGTACTGCATGTTAAAGCAGGAAGGACTCAGGGGTTTGTGGTGTATTGCCAGTAAGCCACGGCTAAGACCGGTTCTTGGGCACGATGCATCACAGCCTGCCTGGTTACAGGCCTTAGCTGTGGTATACTGTCTAGATATCACGACCCTCTGACATGCATTATTGTTATTACAAAAACATTTACCAATGCAACTACAACAGTACAAAGGTATGTGATTTCATACCCGGGGAATGCACCTCACACCGCGGCTTCCAGCTAATCAACAATATGAACGCCCCCAATTGATAAATGGATAATATAAAACATGTTTTGGCTGATTGGTTTTGAGATACTTTTTCAGCGATGTTACTTAGTTGTGTTCTACTGATATAAATATGGTTTTCTGTATGTTTTGAGATATTCAGAGCAGGAACAGATCATTCCCAATCAAGACTTCTGAAACATGCCTTAATTATGTTTGGATATGCAGTATGCTGCTTTGTTTATTTGACATTATTCTTTGTATGGTTTGAAAAAACTGTCAGATGAAACAAACATGATACATTCCTTATGTCAATTTTGGTACAATCTGGAACTTATCAAAGAAAATGAAGTGAGCTCTCTTTACCCAGGGAAAAATACTAAAACAGTTCTAAATTAAAACAATCTTTTAATTTCTGTAAACTATTTATAAATTGCCTTCTGTCAGATGTACATACAGTCTTTGGAGTAGTTTTATTTTCCCATAAAAAATAAATATCTTTGAGTATTTAAAAAATCACACAGTAGATTTTGCCTAGAGAGCATTTGGCTATAGCAGCATATTATTTGTCTTTCCATGTAATTTCATTAATATCCAGCAGGGGGAGCACAATATCAAAAAGACATTGATCAAACCGGGGCAGCAGGTAAACTAACCCTGCGCAGTAGAACAGTGTGATTCTTCTCTATCTGCAATTTTTAGACATCTGAATAGATTGTCAAAGTTTTATCAGTTGATAAAATAACTACAGACTGTCTTTAGGCTGCCATAAATGCTTTAATTAGCTTAAATGAACATTCAATTAACGTTTAACCGATTGAATTGATTAATATTTGGCTTTTGTGACCCCATGCAAGGAATAAAATGGATATGTACACTGCCAGACATTTTTCTAAGGCACAGCCGAGTTCGCTGTTTAACAGAAGCACTGTAATTATTGACTCAACTGTGATTTGCAGTTAATCCATCGGGCCAATGACTCGGGCTCGGACAGTGTGACACTTGTGCATGCTTGCAAGGACATAATATAAAGATTGAGCGGCTTTAGAGTGCAATATGATATTAAAACATTAAAGTCTGGGTTTAGGCTATGCGCCTCTAGTTTAACATTCAGTAGTTTCTGTGACTTAATTCATTTCAACGTTTCACACATAGTTCCACCCGTAAAATGAGGTTGGGGGATGTAAAGGAAAATACCATTGATTTGAAAAGGACATTATCGCTCATAGCATTTAAGCTCGGGCTGCCTCTTGTGGAAGGTTTTCCTAATGTTGCGGTGCCAACATTCATTTGAGATTTATGCCAGGGCTTTTAGCTCTGACTTGATGATCTTAACACACAGTAACTTGGTGAGCTTGGTCTGCATTGTGTTGGAATGTTCAAACGCCGGAGACATGGTCTGTGTTACTGACACTCACTATAATGAGGAGGAGGTTGGTGACACACAGCCAGCTTTAGAATAGTAATACGGGGTCCGGGGGGCCAAGCACTGCAAATCATGCAGGCCTCCTCTCTGACGATGGACCCTTTACGTGTCAGACACGTCAAACCCTGGCCATGGGACAGAGTCCAGGTGTCTCGATGGTATCACAGCTCCGTCTTTATCAGAGAGCTTCTCTGAAATAAGACCACCAATACAGCCAGACATGCCGCCCTGGAGGCAAACTGTAACTCATAGTATCTTTGACTGTCTTGGTTTCCTCGGATAGCCTTCCCTTTGCAACGTGCTTCAGTTGTAGCAGTGTAGTGTGTGTATGACTGTGTGTGTGTGTGTGTGTGTGACTGTGTGTATGTCTTTATTGTGTGTTTGTGTGGTTCACATCTGTCTACACGTGGGCACCTAAAATCCCTTCTCTTTGGGGAAGGGGGGTTAAAACGGGGTAAAAAAAATAGTTATTGTGCACCCTGGGTTTTCTTTGCACTGTTGTTTTTATCCTTACTTACTAAAAAATTAATTTACACTGTTCAAAATAATTAAGGTAAAACACAATCATCAGAGTAAAACACCAAGTCAATTAAACTTCAGGGATATCCATCTGTCGAGTTACAAAGCATAAGCAATTGTGAATCAATGTCACCTGTTTTGGTGCAAATGAACATGACAACAGATACACTGGACAAGCAACAGCAAGGCAACCCCCAAAAAGGGAATGGTTTTGCAGGTGGTGGCCACAGACTATTGTTCTCTCCTTTTCCGTCCTGAATGATTATTTTTCAGTTTTGCGTTTTGCTACTATCCTTGTCACTACTGGTAGCATGAGGCGATACTTGCAGCCCATTCAGGATACACAGCTAGTCCAGCTCCTCCAGGATGGCTCATCCAAACAAAATGGTTTGTAGTGTCTCCCAGTACAGTCTCAAAAGCATGGAGGAGATACCAGGAGACAGCCCTTTACATGAGGAGACCTGGACAGGGCTGTAGAAGAGAATCAACCTAGCAGTAGGACCAGTATCTGCACCTTTGTGTGAGGAGGAACAGGAGGAGCACTGCCAGAGCCCTACAAAATGACCTCCAGCGGGCAACTGGTTTACATGTTTCTGAGCAAACTGTCAGAAACAGACTCCATGAGTGTGGCATGAGGGCCCGACATCAACTAGTGGGACCTGTTCTCACACCCCCTTGCAGCTCGATTGGTATTTGCCAGAGAACACCAGAATTGGCAGGTCCGCCATTGGTTCCCCGTTCTCATCACAGATTCACATGTGACAGATGTGAAAGATGCCGTGGTGAACGCTATGCTGCCTGCAACATCATCCAGCATGACCGGTTTGTAGGGTCGCATAGGTACTCTGAATGCTGTTAAGTACCTGGATAAAATCTTTAGACCTAATGTCAGACCTTACACTAGTGCAGTGGGCCCTGGGTTCCTCCTGGTGTAGGACAATGCCCGGCCTCATGTGGCCAGGGTGTGTAGGCAGTTCCTGGATGACGAAGGTATTAATGCCATTGACTGGTCCTCATGTTCCCCAGACCTGAATCCAAGTGAGAACCTCTGCGATATTATGTATCAGTGCATCAGACGCCACGAAGTAGCACCACAGACTGTCCAGGAGCTCACTGATGCCCTGATCCAGGTCTGGGAGGAGATCCCCCAGGACACCATCCGCCATCTCATCAGGAGCATGCCCAGACGTTGTTGAGTGCATACAGGCACGTGGGGGCCATACACACTACTGAGTCACAAAATGAGTAGCCTTAATGAAATTCATGCACGTTGAAACAGCCTGTGATTTCATTTGTTTGATTTTGGTGTGAGTTTGAATCCAGCCCTAAATCGGTTGGTGATTTTGGTTTCCATCAACTGCTGTTACGTCATTTTGTTCTCAACGAATTACACAATGTACAGTGAAGATTTTGATCTTTAATGTTTCAGTCATTGAGATGTGATATGTGATTTGAGTGTTCCCTTCATTATTTTGAGCAGTTTATGTAGTAAAACCTAGTTCTCCTCTAGGGAATGGGATTTCCAGCTTATAGGGCCTAACATACAAATGGGTGTTATAATCTGGGTATCTTTTAGATTAAGGCATTACTGTTCAAGTTTAGGTCTTGGTTAAGTTTCTGGTTAATAGTCATGTTATTAGAGTTTAGATTAGCGTCAGAGTAAGGGTTAGATTCAGGGCTATGGAAAAGGGATAATGGACTTCTGGGTCCCCACAATGCCACAAAAACAAACATGTATTTTGTCCCTTGGTTCCACTGTGTGTCTCACCACTTCTGAGTTGAAACTGTACCATAAGCTCCTCTACTGTCCTCTGTAACAATGACTTTGTTGAAGGCTTTATTAAAAGGTTATGTTCACTCGTTTCCCTCCAGTATTCGCTTACACACTCAGTGGTTGCAGGCGTGTGCTGGTGATCGTTTAGGGAGGAACAAACATGTGGCCTCCTGGCTCCATTTTATACACAACTCTCCCTGGGACCATTCACTCTGCATTTCAACATACTGCTTTGAGGACAGTTCTTCGCTTGGTTTGCGTTTGTTTTAATACTGTAAAATGGGTACGTTGACTCATTACACTGAACACATTTGGAGGAACACAGCCATGATCATATTGGGATGTAGTGTTATCAGGGCTCAACGCTTCACATATTTTTTTTCCCCGTGTGTGAATGTAAATACTGACTAAGTTAGGATGGACAAATTACCAGTAAGGCCAGTGATTGTTCAGACCGGCAAAGAATCATCTGTGATTGGTTTATGAAGCAGGCCACAGGGAGACGTTTACTGGATAGGAGTGGAGATTTGGGCTAATGTGATCCACAACGTACTTCTATGTTGATATGCGCACCACAACACCCAATTCATCTGTAGCATGAAAGAACTGCCAGGACCCTCTTTCTGCTGGGATGGTCTACCCGCTTCTCTCGACAGATTGCATTATGGGAACTGTGGTTCTTGACTTGTCCACTCTGTGCTTGTGCTGTCACAGTTCTCCCAAACAGGCCCCAGGCAGATACAGGGTGAAGGTCTCCGACAATAATTTACCCAGCCACTGGCCTTTGTGTCTCGTGTAACCCCAGAAGTGATGTAATTAGTGTCGTAAAGCCTTCAGGGATGGGGAAGTGCTCTGGAGAAATATGACCTCCAGCCCAGAGGCTGGCCTGCCCCTGCTTCTGTTGTCATCCATCTATTGCGAGTGTTGCACTCACTATTTCTGTCTCTCCCGCAATAAATATGCTACCTACTTTAAAGCATACGGCTCGGGTCAATGTTTAGCCCTTTCATTAATGATTCATTCTGACGACCAATACCCTTTTTTACCGATGCTGAGGAAAACAAGTCCCATCTAAGTCAATTGTTGTTCCAGGAGGCTGACGTGCAACATTCAGGGGTGCATCTCAATAGTACGTGCATCAACATTCAGGGGTGCATCTCAATAGTACGTGCATCAACATTCAGGGGTGTATCTCAATAGTACTGTATACCAGTGACTATTTGTCGCTGCAAATAGGTTACACATTTCTGTTTTCATGTTTGTTTATGAACACTAGTTAAAGGACAGATGGAAGTGTTCTCCTTGTGCCCCTAACAACGTGGAACAAAGGATAATAGTTCATAATTTAATCAGACAGCTCATTGTTTAGTGCTACCGACATGATCATGTCATTAGAGCCTGCCCTGACTGACGTTGTAAACATTTTGATTTTCGCACTGTAACTTCCTGTGAGGCAGAACTACAGTAGTCACCAGTGGCCCATGCTCCATTATCAACCATGAACAGCAGTGCTAGTCCTCTCTGTTTTCTCCCAGTCTAGAGTTTTCTCTGGTTCTCCTTCCTCCAAGCTCTTTAGATAGCACCAGGATACATGTGAACATTCTAATGTACTTTAGCTGCTGACAACAGCCTGACACTTTTCCCTGGCGCTCTGTAGCAAAATGACCTGCCCGAACTAGAAACGTTTCACACAGCCTCGGTCACAAGTTGTCAAGTGCCCAGCTACCTATGCATTTATGCATGGAGACCCCTAAAACTTTAATACATGTGTGGCTTTAATCTGTGTGCCATTTTTAAAAGTAGGAATTAAAATTTCATTTCTGTTTCTCTTCCCTCCCTCCCCCCTCTCTCATCTCTCCCTGGTTAGCCCCGTCCCCCAGCCGCCTAACTGCCTAACCGCCTAACCGCCTAACCGGTCAGTGAAATATTTATCAATGCTGAATCACACACGTTGTGCCAAACGCTTGCGCTTCTTTTGACCTCTGCATATTGGAGCCATGCTCACTCACTCTATGGGAGGAAAAGTGAGCGAAAGATAGACTTCAGAATCACAAACAGCGACATGTGAAACACCTCCAACCCACTGCAGAGCACAGCGGTGCGCACACACACACACACACACACACACACACACACACACACACACACACACACACACACACACACACACACACAAAACGCACACACAGGGATACACACAAACACACAGGTCATGTTGCTAATAACAAATGCTTCTC
This sequence comes from Umbra pygmaea, assembly GCA_016801145.1. Classification (NCBI taxonomy): domain Eukaryota; kingdom Metazoa; phylum Chordata; class Actinopteri; order Esociformes; family Umbridae; genus Umbra; species Umbra pygmaea. The sequence continues at coordinate 12,679 of JACXGM010005152.1, forward strand.
ACAACAAGTGGGATGACTAACTCATAAAAAGCTCTCGGCATCCTTTGAGAGACGATTATACATATAAAAATGTTACACAGATGGTTGCAAAATAACACAACAATAGACATGTAAAACGTGATGAATGCAAACGCAGCCGTTTTGAAACTTTCTGAAATAAGGGGCCTAGAAGTTTTGGGGCTCCAATCTGGCCTCTGACTTGCAGCCCCGCCCCGATGTTTTGAGTCGTGAATTTGAGAGTGCGGCTTTTAGCCAGAGGGAGCGAGCCATGTGCTGAAGGAAGAAGAGGGCGCGGAAAAGAAAAACCCCGGTGACTCAAAAAAGTGGAAAAAAATAATGTCAGCTCCATTTGTCTGTACATAACACAAAGGGACGAGGGAAGAGCGACACCAGACATGAAGCGAAATTGCCCTTTCTTCAACAGCAACCCCAAAGATCGCAGGAATATCAGCAGCAACTTTGCAATTGATGCGGTGTCCCCGCGTCGCCACTTCATGCTTTGGTAGTCGCGGTGCAAGGAGGACGCGGTTAACACATATCAAGAAAGCAACTTGTACTAGATTGATAACTTTAACTTAACACAGATACCGAGGACTGTCGCCACGGCCAATTTTAAATCGTATATTTGGTTCTAGAATCCGTTTGTGGCTAGCGATGAAGAGAACCGGACATTCATTCTGAGACAATTGTGTTTCAAAGGCTTGGATTTCTGTCGCGCTGCTTCAACATTGTGTTATTTAGAATTCTGGAGGACCTTTCACTGAAACATTGTATATGACACAACGGGCGAAACGTTGCGTTTAATGGACACCGTTATGCGCTTAAACGTTTGGAGTAAAAGGCATATCGATTTGGGAAGACCATAAGTTGAAGGACGCATAGTTGAATGGATGGTTGCGAGTTCTATGTACAACAACGAAAGTTTTAGAAAGTATGCCATGTTGGGAAGGATTATATTTAAACGGTATACTTGGCATCACTGAGTATTCAACAAGGTATGATGACTGTTGCACTATGTGTTCAAATAAGGCGTTTATCAATTAGTTATTGAAGAAAATGGATTTTAATAGTTACTGGAAGAGCTTGCCTTGCAAAAGGGGAGCAACGAGCTAAGTCAGTCTGGCTGTGAATAAACAAAATTGATTAATCTTTATGGAAAAAAATAATCAAATTTAACATATAAACCTTACTGCATCTTGGACTTCTCACCAGTGTTCTCACGTATGGGAATGTATACATAGTACATCTTCAACTGAAGACCATCAACATTAAAATTGAATGTGAACTGAACCAACCTCGTGAAAGTTGACGAGCATCGTGTCAGTTTGAACAGCAAATAGAAATACATCTACCTACTTGCACAAGTGAAACTTATAGACAACAACAGCGCGACGAAATTAATAGCTTTTGCCGGTAGCTACTGGACAATAACTATTTAGCTTTTCAAATGGAGTTGCCACTTATGGCTGTTGCCCTCTTATCTTGGGTCGCGGTATGGGCGGACGATAGCAAGATTATATCAGACAGATATGCAGTCTACTGGAACAGCACGAACCCCAGGTAAGAATTGTTTAAATGATTGTTGATTGGTGAGAACTAACATTGTTAGAATATGAGTCCCGATTTTAAAAGATGTGTGCATATGTAATCTAAGCTAAAGGAAATTGATCCACAAATAGCGTATTCATACACCATAACCTTTTCCCAATCAATGGTGAAGTTCCAACCATATCGTAAATGATTTCAGTTGATTACGTTAAACGTTCTTATAAACCTACTAGCAAAATAATTGTTATTTATGAGACACATTTGAGCTATTTATCCCAGGTCGCAATTATCATAATTGTACAAACCTGAACCATTGAAGGTAGGATTTCACTTGCATTATAACATTTCTATTGTAAGTCTTTCAGATTTCACATTGACACCTTTATCATGTTCTCGTTGTATTTCTTGTCTGTATTGATTTTGAGGTTGCATTTAAAGGTATGATACTTCAGGACAGGCCTGCGTTTCTGACAACAATTTATTAGCTATAAGCATTTTCTGCTAAGATAAATATCCATGGGAAACTAACTTAAAAACCTTATTGCGTACATACAAGTTCAACTTCATTAAATTAATATTTTATTTTTTAGAACAAGCACTATAGTCTCAGACTATCCTACACTTGTTAGAATATCTCAAACTACATTTCATTTTTCATTTTACCCCCCAGTTCACTCCAGTGCACTATTGATGTTTTACTATTATCGTCTGGAGCCGTAGGAATGATTCTGAACAAGAGCTAGTTCTTTTCAGTTGGTTAATTACATAGAGAAGGTAAAGATCAATAATAGCATGAAGACATTAAGTAGGACATTCCATGAGTATTGGACTTGAAAAATTATTTGTGCTGGGCCTAGCAATCAGCATTGGAACTAGGCCAGCAGACCATAGAAAATGTAATCAAACTTAATTCTTTGTAAAGTTTAAGAGCAATTGGCTGTAAAAAAAGTGATTCTGGTAAATTCCTGTTAATGTTATGTTTACAATATCAACTAATTTAATAAATCTCATTAGTAATCAGTAAAATGTGGTTCATGCGAAGTACAGAAATGAAAAAAATATATATAAATTAAATATTCCTAATTATTTGGTGCACTTTGGATTAATTAGTCCTTGTTCATTCTGTAGTGATTACAGAAATGAACACTGACTGGATTATAGGGCAACACAAACCTGCTTCAAGGGCTCCTGAATTGTTGGAAACTGGATAAAAAGTTTGTTGCTACTAGGCAAAAAGGCCACTATGACCACCCTATTTGAAGCTGAAGTGGAGATGTTTTGAAGGCAGTGAATTTTCTACCGTGTCACATGACTGTGGTCTTTCATACTCAAAATGAGGAGAATAATTTAGAACTGAGTCTCAAACTGTATCTGCATATAAATATCTAAAACCATTTCACGAATCTGTCTTCCATAACATGCTACAGCAGAAGGTCGTAAGAAGAATTAGCCAGAACAATGAAAAAATATTAAAAAGTAGATGATAATAAATGAAAAAGACATGTTATACCCATGTTATAGAGCGATTTTTATTACTTCGATTAAACAAATATATTGTTTTAAAACAAAACGAATTGCTGATTTATTTTTTGTGCAAAAAGGTTAAATATCTTACTTGCATGTTCCCACTGGTTGTTCTAACAGTTGACGTGTAACATCTTGTATCCATTCAAACAGTTTGAATGTAATATCCTTTGGTTTTTGGTCTTAGTTGTGTTTGCAACAGCAAAGGGTGTGGGATATTAGTAAGGTGAGAAACTCTGATGCATAGTTTAGGTTGAAAGGACAAGGGTTGTGTGGCTTTGTAGTTTACGAGTGAGGGGAGCAGAGACGCTTGCCCACTCCGCTCTACATCTCCAAACACAAACCACACATGGCAGTATATTCAGTTCCACACACTGTACATTGAGGAATCGTGCATTCACTTCACGTATTACAATGAACCATGGTTGTATCAAATGGGTTATCACGGCTGTATTACTTTTATGTTATATTTCATATTGATCTAAATGTTATATCATAACTTGGCTTTACAAAATTATTACATGCATTATACAACATTTTTATCCTTCTATTTAATTGCAGAGTCTATTTCAGTAGTTGTAGTTAAGTTATTTCAACCCAATCCTCGCTACTCTTGGTTTTAGTTTTTGGGGTAACTTGTCCATAGACCATAATAGGTGTATTTTAAAGATTGGAAGAACATTTGTGATTCTTAAAGCAAATTACATCTTCCAGAGTTTAATAAGAGAATCTATAGAACATATAAGCGCTAAATCAGAATGTCTTCAGTGAAAATTTTTGCAAGGAATTTATATTGTCACCACTTGACCAGCCAACCCACTGCCATCTCACTGTCATTGTTTTTGAATGGTCCATTGTTTTTAAGTTTCAGCGTAATTTACTTGCTATGTAATATATGAGGTAATTGTGTCGCTGTTAGCTGTGCCGTAGGGGAAGCTATTGGACCGATTTTCTCTAAGAAACATTACGATTTTTTTTACTGTTGCCCTTTTATGCTGCCCACTAATTTAACACCATGCTTTGCCATTTGTGATATCTGCTTTCCTCACAACGTCCCTCCCTTCTGACCTAGTTGCGCGGAGGTTATTTGGGAGCGTTGCAGGGGACTGTAAGTAACTGGTCTGGGAAGACGCTCCAAATGATACTGTGCTCAATGATTACATTATTTCTTTTTTACGCTTTGAAGTCAAAGACCAAGGGAACACTTCTCAAATGATGAGCGTTGGCTTAAGGGGGGATGACCTCGGAATTTGTGAAAGTATGTATGTATGGGGAATGGTAAGTTCCTCTAGGTGGCGTTGCGTAGATTTTGCACTGCTCAGCAACGCAGTCCGCCATTTTCTCATTAATGGTAGGACGACCTTCATTTTTGGTGTGTCGAGAGCCGAGACAAAGGAACAACATGGACGATGATTTGAAGCTAGTTAGCGACAGCAATTTACGTGTATCAAATAATTTTGAAGCAGATTTCAATCTGTCTTAAATTACAGTCAATGATCAATAAAAAAAATTGAATTGATTTAACGAACATGTCTTAATGATTAGAACCGTTAATATCATATTTTTAAAAGTGGAAGGGCATCACTTTATTAAATGACAAATTGATGAACAAGAGTAAAGCAATGGGAATGTTTTCCCTTCATAATCTCATAAGACAAGATGGCAGTTTTTGGAGAAAATAAATCATGTAAAATCACGACTAGAACCATTTGAAACATCCAGCCACTTCCTTTTGTGGTTTCCAAAAACTATATTATTTTTGTTGTCACCGGAATAATATTTGTTTTTCGCTTATCCTACTTACGTTAAAGTTGCAAAAATATTATTTCTTTAAAATATTTTGCGCTGTTCAGTTTATGTGAACACATTATATGCTGGACTTTCTGTTTCATCCCAAATGAAACCACCCTGTTTCTTCCGTCATTGTGCGGTTTTTTATATGTGTGTAATCTATTATGTAGAATAGTAATACATATTCTCTTGTGCATTACTACTGAACAATACACCCATTGTTTCTAACACAAATAATACTGTTATTTTAATGTAATTTTGCATTCGTTACCGTATATGTGACATTTTTGCTTACTGTTTTATGGCCGCTAGTTACTTTAGGTATACCGTTGTTTTGGAAAATGTGACATGTTCTCTCTGTAATATACTGTAATTGAGAGACTTAAGGGCTTTGAGGACATAGTAAAAGTTGTGAAAGTGTACACCTAATCGCTGTCTTTATTTTATTTTCCAGGCCTGGAAAATTGGCACTTTCTACAACAGAGAACAAGGCTCAGCATATTTGTTGTCACTTAGGGAATTTTATTGAATTAAAAGGTTGTTTACTATGTTGACTTGTATGAAACACAGCCTCCTTTTAGCTGGCCCTAATGTGAAGCCATGTGGATGGTCACCTTATTTCTAGAAGATTCAAGGCTGGCTAGCGAGTCCAGTGAAGGTTTCTTGTTTTCATTGTAGAACTGGTTTGGGTCAGAATTCTTTTAAATCTTTCATTCTCATTAACTAGGTTGGGCCAGAATTTCAAATTATCCCTCAAAATAGTTTAAGAAGCAAGCTAGGAAAATATTAAATGTGTGTGTGTATATATATATATATATAAAAAAATTGCAGAAAGTATCCTTTCAACTTTCACAAGAAAATATTACACCCATCCTAATGAAATGCAAAAAAAGTTATTCTTGCAAATCTGCAAATTGGCCTAGAATGAAATAATAATTTCAACATGGAAATGGGCATTAATGACCTGACACATTGTAATGTTAAAGGGCTCTAATGTCTCATTAAAGATTAAAGTTGTAATATCTACAAAAGCAATTGGTATGAAAGAGGAATATACTAATCAGTAATCTAGGTTCAAAGCTTCATTAAATAAAATGACCCAGGGAGTAAATGAGCCTGCTTCATTTGGTAGGACAGCCTTTATTTTTCAATGTTAATCAAGGTTATGCTAATTTCAGACATTAAAAAAAGTGTCTGGTTTACACTCTTTGTCCTCATGTTCCACGCTGAACAAAAACATTAGCATTTGTAATGTTCTTTTCAGCCATCTTTCATGCTGTTTTGGACAGTACAGAGGAAAGAGAGAGGAGAGCATTTTTGCTGAATGAGCAGAGGGCGAGATTTGAACCCATGCTGTAACAGAACATGTGCACCGGAGTCAAAAGCCTAGACTGCTAGATTACCCTAAATTTTGTGTATTGAACAATAGTTGTTTAGTTTTCTACTTGACCCACCACAGGTTTTTATTTTCATAAATTTTGTATGTTTATAATTTTCAACATTTAAACAGGGTCTTAAGTCCTATTTTCTTTCTTAATTTGCTGGGTCTTTCTCACTTTTTACTCTAGACAAGAGTGTATTTTTCTGTTCTGTTATCGCTCTGAGACAAGGGCCATCAAATGTAGTTTCAGGTGAGTCGGGTGTCCTATTTGTTCAGTCAGTCTGTCACCACCATCTTGTGTACCTCCCTTTCATTGTCCCTTACTATTGAATGGGATGTTCCTGGTTTGTGGTAGGCAGTGGATAATCTTCCTAGTTTGGTCACCTTGTTCCGCCTGGCCCACTGCACCCCATCTTGCTGTCATCATCTCAAATATTGATGATCAACAATTAATGGCTTCCATTTCATTTATTCATCATGGTTGCTTTTATTTGGAATCCAAATGTAAATGCCCATTTGTAAGTCCTTTTACTGCTTTACACTGTTTTCTTTTGCACTTCCATACTGAGCTTACCTTATGCGTCGCTCATGCATTTTAATGCCTGACCCACATTCTCTTTGCACATTGGGAGTCTGTGTACTCAGAGAGCTAGAAACTTTGAACTTTGCTATGTGTTCTGAAACTGTCTCCACTATGAAAACGTTACAAATGGATGGCAACAGCAAAAAAGCTCAGTGTTACTGTTATTCAGTGTTGTGAATACAAAGCCCTAAACATATACTGCAACAGTTATGCTTGAACCGTGTTAACTGGTGATTCATTTTCTTCACTCATCTCAGCCAATGATAGGGCTTTGGATCGTTGTCTTTGCACATCTTTGTTGCCATAACAAATCACTTGCCGGTTTCCTTCATTTAGCAAATATAGGGTGTATAGGAATAGTGTTACCTTTCAAAAGCCTCCTGGGGTGGAAATAGTCCAGTTTATCCGCTTTTCTTCTGTATTCTCCTGTACTTTCTTGAATTTTGGTCCAACTCTGAGGTACCTTGAATTGTCTTGGTACCCTGCTATCATGTATTTTTACCATCTTCTCACCTTTATAAAAATATTGTAAATGTGATTTACATGAAATGTATGTATTTTTGTTCCTATATTTCTTTACAGCCAAACACAATAAAACTGGACAGCAGTTAATTACTTAAACATCCTAATGGCTTCTTGCTTGTAAAAACACTGGCCAACATTTGATGAATGTAATGTGTTTTGTCGAAGTTGGATGGTCGCTCGTAAAAGTAACCATGTTGTTTTCCTAATTGAGCAGCGGTACTACTTTACGGTTATTGATGCACGTTGGGTACTGCATAACGCTCTGTCTTTCTCTTCATTACCTCTTTATCAGGTTGTGATTGGGCGTTTATCTTCAGCCAAGCATTCACTGAATTACTCTAATGAAGATTGGAGTTTCTCCTTTCGAACTTCCTTCTTCGGACCAGCTATGGTGGTTTACTTGTGGTGGTTGGAGCACCATTTTTAAATAGGAAGCCGCTTTTGTGTCCTTAGTGCCTGCATTTTTTATTTCCTCATGAAAATCTATGTTGTGTTAATAGCAAAGTTTCACAGTTGAATGTGTAGGAAAACAGTGCTCAGTAATAACAGAGGGTAGAATTCAAATGCAGAGTCAAGGAGGCAGAGACAACAGCAGGACATGGAAGAGTTTTACCACTTCCCTCAAACAGCTTTTCCTTCATCTGTTTCTTTGAACAGAAAAATAAAACATTTTGGTAATAGTTTTGGACAGGATGTGGATCTATCCGTGGGGCCATATAAACAACAAATAATGAAACACTCCATCAGTGAAGTCATACCGCTGTGAGGCTTTACCCGGAAGTGTGCCGTGGAGATTTAGGGCCTCACTGTCCCTCCCTTGAACATATATTCACTAAGTTGAATCTATAGACAATTACTATTCCATCTTTGTGGGATTGGGTGTGATTTTGTTATGGGGTGAATTGCACTAAAATGACACAATTAGATCACACATTACTTCTCAGTTGGAAAACTTCAGAGTATAGCTATAATGTTTAAAAAAGGGTTTAACCTGTGACAGAGAAAATATCTGTTAATGTTTGGGTATGTAAATCATATTTCTTTGAAAAGTTATGCAGGAATATATTATTACAAATGTGTGCTTTGAATGTTATTGTTCTCGGTTGGTACAGAGAAGTATACGCAAATCTTGGTCATATTACTGATCAAACAAAATAGCAATATAAAGGTACACTTGTAAACTTGACCCAATTGAAGGCTGTAATGTAATATAATAAAGATAAGCCTGTATCAAATAACATACTGTACAACATTGTTGTTTTTAACTTCAGATGTTCCCTTCATTTGTACCTATGAAATAGTTTTCAATTCCGTTTGCTATAATTCAAACAATAATAAAAGTATTAAGTAGCTTGTGAGAACTTTAAAAACAATATTTTTTGTTTTGAATGATACTAATGTATAATTTAATTTGTTAAGAATCTTTGTATTATACATTTTTTTACGGCTTAGAAGATTTTATGAAAAATACTTATAGTTTGTGTATTTATTGTTTCTATATTTATGTCCATAAAATAAATGCTTTATTACTGGGCGACAGAGAATGAAATAGCATATAATCAAGCAATTTCTTATAAATTTTTATCGAGAGGTTTACAATATTTTGCGTCAATTTCGGTGTTGATTAATACATTACAGAAATATATATTTTTTAAATTGATTTGTATTTCAAATGTCGCCCATTTGTGTAATTTTAAAGAAAAATGATTTTTATACATTTTATATATATCACCGTTTTTATAACACCGACAACTCGCTGTTGGAAATGATAGCTACCCAAAATAATTTCCTAAATTGCAGGAATATAGAGAAATTAGGCATTACAAATTGCTCATACAGTCCTTTTAGTGTATTTTCACAATACATTAATTTGTGAGTTGTTTATACTGATAAACCGTTGTAGTTCAAGTAAAAATACTGTAGCCGATATTGTAAAAAAACAATGCAAGTTTGTTTGAACTTTCAAATTCAAACTCTGAACAATTGAGGACACTTCTCTGACCAGGATTAATGTTTTCACTGAATGTTTTTTTAACATGTATCTTACACGTTTATTATGCATATTTTGGTTTAGTTATCATTGCAAGTGATTTGTGACTTTGGAATTTTTTTAAGGGGATAATGAATGAAAACATGAATGAAAACATGAATACATACCACTAACTACCACTTTTATAGCAATCAAATTAATTTAAACTATGACTAACATAACATTCCTTTTAATGCTTAGATGATTTTACCCTTTCTCAATTTGACAGTTGTTTGATTGTCAGGTGCGGTGTGACCTGACCGTACCTGTCTTCTGAGCAGCCATTGTGTTTAGTTGGTGCACACCTGTTTCTTCTTAGTGTGACGGGCTTGGGCACACATGGTTCTGTCTTGAAGTGAGAGGGTGAGGATTTGCTATAACACAATGCACAGTAAGCGTTGACCTTCAAACAACTGGAGGTTTGGAGAAAGAATTGAGAGAGTGCAAGAGAGAAATAAAAGCTTGTGAAAAAGTGTAGCATTGCTCCCAATCCATCTGGGAGCTTTCTTTCCTGAATAGCAGACATGTCAAGCCTGTCATTCACGTGGACAGAAAAAGGGTCTTTTGTCTGGGGTCCTAGGGTTAGGTGTGTGGATCGAAGGAAAGGAGCAAGAGACAGACAGTACCAAACTGTCCAACACTGAGCTTATTTAGGTGTACCTTTTTGATTATATTGAACACCTTTGTCAATGTGATGTTGTCTGTTTTTTTAGTTCAGAATCATCATAACCAACAGTCCACTAGAATTTATGGACTGTTGGTTATGATGATATTATGGAATTCTGTATTTTTATTAAAGTACAACTGTTTGTCACTGACTTTTCACACAGTGCTTCAAAATTTAGCCATCTTAAACCTGCAGCTGCATCATTGTGACCTGGGTTCTCAGATTGGCCATGGCATACCGACTGTGCCCTGCAAAACGGCTACCTAGGCTAGTTTTGGTTGTTAGCCGGAGGAGCGCTCTCTTCTATTGGGGCTGGTTACGGTGTACTTTCTGGTTGAGCTAGCAATAAAATCAAAAGGAGAACAACTTAGTGGAATGCGCTTCTAAAGATATTCTGTTCCTTGACGTACTGTAGTAGAAAATATAACACCATGAAATTGGGTGAGAAAACATTGACATTTTGGAAAAAGAATCAAGACAGGTCTTAAATTTCGCTCAATTTGGTGATTACTGTCTATAAACGAATCAGCCCTCATTTGACATTATAGATGACACATTGCTAGCACAGCATATTTACATTTCTCAAGATACACCTTTTGTAATAAACAGCGGTCAGATCGGGTGCTTTTTATTTCATTATAAAACTCCTAGACTCGTGTCTTGTTTTTTAAAATCTTATTCCACTGTCATTTATTGTTATTCGAAAACATTTCTAAACAACATTTTCTGCATTGCAGACTGTACAAAAAACTGCACTCTCACCAAATATCTTATTAAATATGCTACAAATGATATATGTCTATTTGAAAAGTATTGTAGTAAATCTTTATGAGTAAGTTCTATATACAGCATGAACGCCTGACCAGAAATGTGCAAAACATGAGAAATGAGGAGAGCTTGAAGCTGCACAAAAGGATAGTTTTTCACCCGGCCTGGCATTGTGGCCTTTCACAAAGCTACTGGAACATTGAGGTGCTTCGTCTACGGTCTGACGTCATCTACGGCGTGCAGCCCTTTGATATCTGCCGAGGCGATTTGATTTGAACAACGACACACACTGGACCCGGGCTCTTTGTTGTGTGCTTCACAACCTTCCGGTTGCAATGGTAGAAATGGGCCAGCATGGATCCTTTAATATCTCCAGCACAAAGGCAATCACGTATCGCTTTGCAAAAACTTGACATTTCCCAAGTTTCCTCTGACACTGAACTCCTGAATCACACCCAGATTAATGGAGGTGACCTGACTGAAGATTAGCAGGCAGAGAGAGGAGACGCAGGGGAAGAAGGAAGGCTGTCGATTGGGACACTGGCAGAACCAGGATAGGATCATGACTGCTGTGACAATGGAACCAGAGCTTCCACAGCGCATGCCCTGAGATCTCCACATAACTAGGCACAAGGAGCCCCGAAAGTGGGTTACAAAGAGCAGCATGGGAGTTGTTTCAGTTTTAAGGTTTAGGCACGCTCGTTTGGAATTCAATTTATCAGTTTAGTACTGTTCAGGCTAGGAAATGAAACATTTGTATAGATATCTGCACAAGTAGCAGACAGTCACAATGTGAACAATGTTTTAAACAGTAATATATTGTAGCTCTGCTGCTCGTGAGCACATTGGTCTTCATTGTTTCCTCTTGATTAACGCTCTTTCTGGTGTTGTGGGTTTGTTCCCTTGGGGGGTCAGTATGAAAATATACACCCTCACTACTGAAAGTTGCTCTGGATAAGTGCATCAGCTAAATGACGCAAATGTAAATGTATGATAGTACTGCACATTAAAAAATGCTCAAAACCAGATGGAATGTCTCAAATGCACAAAGATGACCAGAATTTAATAAATGAATGAATTTTCTGACTGCCCATTCGTCCGACATTAAAAACACATGACATCCACAATAATAACATCATGCATACAACAGTGTCTATGCAAACAACCCACCTCCAGTGCCTCTGACACAAACTCTGCCAGAGAAGTGGCCTCATATGCCTGTGTAGCAGGGAAACAGCAGGGTGAGAATGCACGGTGTGTGAAACGTGGCCGGCGGTAATCCAGGTGGCGGCGGGGTCTCGGTGTGCTCGGCCCTTGCTCCCGTGTGATGATACAGTAGAGTTTCACCTCAGGGCGGTGGTGAAGCCAGCTGAACATCAGGATATGAGGAGATTACCGAGCCTGTGGAGTGAGTTTAAACAGGATTAGCCATTCCAGCTCAGGTGCTACGCTAATAGGATTAGGGAGTCTCTTTTCTTGTTCATCCCACCGCTAAGCCGAATTACGGGCCCCCAAAACAAAGGTGTGTTCCTGGACGACGCAAGGACACATGGGATTGATAGCGCTCCTAAGGGAGGCCTTCCTGAAGCCCCCACACGTTTTGCTGAGAGTGACCTCCATATTGGATGTCCCCCAACACATCTGGGGTTTGGTTAGCTAGAGGTAGGACCTTAATTAGCCCATGCATTTTTTTTACAGGATAGAAGCCGCTTTTCGGAATGTTGATGGATGATTGTACGATGCCTGATCGGTTCACAAAGCTTCTCAAGATTAATTCTGCTTAAAAGAGAGAAGAACCCAGTAAAAAGAAAAGATAAGGTGCTAAAGGGTGACCTTCAGCCTGAGATCATAGAAGTTCATATCATATTCATCTAGCCGTTATATCATTTAATTTCAACCTGTTTTATTATATCGCGTTAAATGTGGTTTTGTATTGAACCAGGAAAGTTAATTAACATTTAGTTATTATTTACAATTACGAATGGCAGAATAGTCCTAATAGAGGATCGACAGGGAAGCTTATAATCAACTGGGTCAATATTGTGGTAAATAAGACTCAGTTAGAGCTTAGTTTGAGTAGTCACCATGACTTCAACTAGCCCCCCCCCCAAAAAAGACCTAAATCACCATTATCAGGCCAATTCCATCACGGTGATCCCGTATCAATTCCCCCATCACTTTAGATATAATCTGGCCAGGGGGCGGTTACTGTGATGGGCTGTGAAAAGGGGCCTGGTATCTCCTTTGTGCCAGTTTTGTGGGGCCCCCAGGAGGACCGTCAGGGATCTCAACCTAATCCCGGGGTTTAGCCTTCAAAAGCCACTTTCCTCTGGATGGCTTTGAGGTTCTTCACACAATTCTCTGCTTCGCAGCCCTTTCTAATAGGAGGGGTTAAAGTTTCCAGAATTGTTGGGGGGTGGGCGGCGGGAAGACACTTGCTCATTTAGGACGAGGAGCAGAGACACTTGGCTGCCGTAGCTGAGTATCTTCTGGATGACCCTGAGAGGGAAGACCATTGAGGACAGCGTGTGAAACAGCTCTGTGAGCTTGCAGAGGCACGCTGTTGGCGGGAGCTCTATATATCTGGTGAAGACACTATCTGATAGATGGGATATCCAGGTCCTGACCTTGGACCTACACCTCTCTGTGAAAGCCTGGTGTGCCCAATTCTCTCTCATCCAGTAAGAATTCAGATGAGACTCGGAATGTGGTGCTCCTTTAAAGCACCTTTGCTCAACAAGGAAAGGCATGGCTCATTCTACACTACCTGCTCTCTGTTTCCCTTCGCCTCATTGGCAGGCTTCACAATTTGGTTTCTGTAGGTACTGTTATCAAGTTGGAAGCTGGATTTGTCTAAAACCCCCTTCACCTCCACCTAATGAGCATATTTTATGGTTCTCTGACAGAAATTGCTACACAAGAAGGCTGATTGGTCCAAAACGTCTAAAAACGGAAGAAGATATGAAACTCTATACAAGTTGTTCTGTCTTTGGACTGTTTTGTCAATTCCCAATCTGAAAGCAGTAGAGTCGTCTTGGCTTTGTTCCCAGGGAGGGCCATGACGACAAGCCTAAACACCCTGAAATATTACCTCGGACCACCTTTCCAGAGTTCTGGTCCATATGTTTTAGCTTTGGGCTTCCTAGACAAGCTTTATCACTCCCTGCTCCTTAGCGTCAGGGTTAAGGTTTTCTGTCAGTCCAACAGAAACACATAGCTGAAACTCTGTCCAGGGCAATCTGCAAGGCCAAAGAAAAGAATCTTCTAGATTTGGAGCTGTTGCTTTATTGACTGATTCAGAAAGTGCATCGATGAGCAATATGGAAACAAATAACTTTGTTTAATTATAATTTGTATTGCTGGACCGTCATGCAGCTAAAAGCACAATAAACTATTGCCTGTAACAAAGAAAAGACAGGACGTTGTCATCGGTCAGTTCAAAACCCACAGTTGGTAAACGGCCTATGCGATTGTAACAGACCCGCATGGCCTTCAGTATAGCAGTGAGTGTTGTCTGTCGCAAATAAGTAAAATGTTCCACCAGAATACTGCAGCGTAATCTGGCCATAGCTTTTCTGCCTGTTTCCATCTGATACAGCAAATATTTGTATTATTCAAGTCAATAAAATAGTATTTCTTTAACCACCTTAATGTCTCAGAAGATAAACATCTAGTAATATCTATAAATATTCAAATACTCGTAGATTGACTTGGACAAGGGCTCCTCAAGTGAGTACTGTCAGTCTTTTACTGCTTCAGCTCTCGTTCCTTGTATGGAATCATTATCGCAAAGGGATTACGGAGCACCCAAAATGTGTACAGCACAAATTTCAGTGTAGCACTGGTACTACTCATTTATTAATAATGCATACATTTACTGTACCTAAAAAGTTAAATAATTTCTTATTAATTAAAGGTTGTTAGGAAGTGTCACAGAATGTTTATCCCTCCAGAAGTTTCAAACCAACTATAAAATGACACCCAAGCTTGGAACTAAACTGGTGAGTGCATCAACGTCCAAACAATATTGACGGGTCACCGTTTGAGGATGTTGAGGCTCCTTTGATCCAAGGATCTGCTCTTATTGCAATCTACCCAGGTACTTCACTGTGACAGAGATCCTTCAGAAATGTTTAAGGCATCCGATGGGGGTCAGGACATGACATCCTTCCTTCCGTGTGTTGTCCAGATGTTCAGGGTTCACTGAGATGCCAGCGACCAAGAGGGCAGTTCCTCATTACCCCCAGACCTGGCCTCATTAATTCTCAATGCAGCTGCTAGCGCCTTGAGCAGCACTAAACTTCAACCCTCTTTGCCTGAATCTCCATCTCATTTTCCAGCTCGCATTTGACTGTCCGGAGGTAGTGCACTTATTCCTGTGTTGAGTTCTATTGGCACGTTAACAACAAACTTTTCCGAGCAACTTAGATTGACTTTGTGGTCTCACCCCAAAGTTATCTGTTTGCTTTGTCCAGACACAAAGCTGTTTTTGTCAGGTTTCCATCAAAATGAATTAAATATTCATTTCAAAATCTGACAAATTTTCATTACAAACAAGCAGCTACATGTCAATAGCGCAGTAAACTGTTAAGTGAGAAGAAATGTGACAGGTTAAGGTTAAACATTAGATTTAGGTTAATCTCCAATCTGCCTAGGGTGGGTTATAAAACATGTGTAGTCCCTTCAGATTTACCCTATATATCTTGCAGCGCTGCCTCAGTCTGCACATTTCGTCCTTTAGGGCCTATTCGTATCTTTCTGAAATGTCTGTGATTCATAAATCCACATAAAATTTCGCAATTGCTTGTAAAGACTGTCATTCAAATAAATGTTTGACCTCATATTTCTCATGTCATGATGAAAAAGCGATGTTTAGTCTGCACAAATGGAAACGGTAACTTAAAACTACTTTTCCCAGATGATGAATCCTCTCATATGAATTCAAAACCTTGACACATAGCCTATTGTCTCCATGCTGTGGTCCAGACAATACATTTTGTTTATCTCCCAAAAATTATTTAAATTTTCTAACATTCCAGTATTGTGCACAAACATCCGCCTACACACACCCACACATACTTTAGACTAAATTATGTTTTTGTCTATTTGTACCATATCATTAAATAAATCAAAACAGTACAATTAATATAATGATTTTAATGACTGTTCCCATGTAGCTCCGCTGGTAGAGCACAGGCTGGCTTTGCCAGGGTTTTAGTAGGCTCAGTTCCCACCGGTGGCCACGAAAAGTAAATTATGAAAATGGAAGTTGCTCTGGACAAGAGCGTCTGTCAAATGACAATAATGTAAACGACTGCAATGGCAAACCTAGGATGTTTACTTTTGTGGACAGTTGTACTCTTTGTATTATTATATATATATATATATTTATACACACACACTGTATATATGCATACTCTCACTGTACAAATGATAGTTCTGTAGCTTTTTACTATAATGCTTTGATCATTCTGAGATATTCCATGATTTTACTCATATTCTTCTTGATTCAGTGCTGTCCCAGAATAACCTCTGGTTAATGTATTCCTGTTATATGGATAGTCAGTCCAACTGCCTAGTTACCATGACATTGTGGCAGTCATTTGTGCACAGGCTCTGAAGGGGTTACATGCTACACTGCTGCTACTGTACGTAACGGCCTTCTGTCTCTCTGTTGGCAGCTGCCGACACATTATCACCAAAAAAAGCACCCACCAGTCTGTCTGTGTGAACCTTTTTTAAAAAGGGTCTTAGGACTCTTTTTCCAAAAGGTAGTCTGCAGTCTGAATGACTGCTTGCTCAAGCGTAGTCCAAATAACTTGTGTTTTTGAATTGCCACTCAGTGTAGGTCGTATGCATTGGAAGTGCCTGGGAGAGGGAATTTCATGGGTCATTACCACTGCTCATAACCACACCTAGTGAAAAGGACTTTGCAAGATGTGGCCTTCACAGGACCCGGTGACACACTGTCTGAGGGTCCGGGCCAGTTGGAGCCCTCCAGGGGGCACAGTGCCCAGCATAAAATCAAACTGCCTACGTGGCGATATATGGGAAGCTTATGGTGGAACTAGAACACTGTAGTAATACATATGTGGGGGTGACTAAGTTAGTGAGAGTAACCCACTAACAGTGTGGTAAATGATGTGAGGGGGAATTTTAAGCTCCTTTTCTCAAGGCTGTTCCTCCAAGTATGAAGTGTCTGAGATCCAGGGTAAATAAGCCCGGTGGATCAGCATGAAAATGGGTGGCTAAAGCTCCTACTGACGGGACGTGATCATGCTTTACTGCTCCTGCGGTGCAGTCTTAGGTTCACGGCCCACGACCCCGGCCGTAGTGTCTGTGTGGGATGGGACAAACTCGAGGGACATCGGCACCTAGCCCAGTTGGGTTGGCCGGAGACGTGGAAGGGAGAGGGAAAGAAAGCGGAGATATTCCGAGATGACTGTTTTAAACTGTTGGTGGAACCAGGCAATTAGGGTATCCTTGGAAGCAGCGGGCCGGTGAACCGTTTTTTGCGCCGGCCGCTTTGCACACCC
>JACXGM010005153.1:0-20183 GCA_016801145.1 Umbra pygmaea
TCCAGGTCATGTTGGATAAGTTAAAGGTTCTGTTCAAGTGTTTATGTAGTGTTGTTGTTGTGTAATGTTAGGTCTTTGTTTCTAATGTATTCTTGTCTCTGTGTTTCTTGTCAGTTCTCCCTTGTGGTCCCTAGTGTTTCAATAAATATATGTCTAGTGAAGACGCGCCTGCCTCCCAATCCTTGGAACTGTGACACCAATGATGTCATTGGTTTAAGCCTACCAGTAAAAAAATAAAGTTTTGGCGCATAATTAAGTCTTAATCACCTCCAATCACTCAGAATTATTTAGAGAGACTGAAAAAGCACACCAAATAGTATGTAATAGTGAATGTTTCCCTTGAAATAATTTCTAGGATTATGAAGCTATGATGTTTTGATTTTATGGGGTCCTACCGCCATTTTGTCCTCCTGTTCTGGAACCAGGTTTTGACCTGAGCATCGGTCATCTTCAGAGCCTTGGCCAGTGTGGCTCGCTCTGCAGACGCCAGGTACTTCTGTCTGTGAAAGCGTTTCTCCAGCTCGCAGATCTGCACTCGGCTGAATGAGGTGCGGGGCTTTTTTCTCTTGGGCGGCGTTCTGTTCTGATAGGGGTGTCCAATGCGTCGGGTCACTGAGAATGGTGAAAGGGCTGCTGGGAGAAAAAACAGACAGACGTTTGTTCAGAGGCCCAAACCTTCGTCAAGCTAAAGTTCTCTCTGACATACCTAACATTCTTGGGTAAAGATTTGGCTTCCAGTGTCACTCAAATTATAAATGTGGCCCTCCCTAATAGTAATTTAACGTTCCTCACCATCTTTGTTTTTCAGAAATTTGCTAAAATGATGTCATCACTTTGTCAAATAACCTCCCCACATCTGATGCAAAAATTTATCAAGGTGAAAATGTGTATAGATAGGTTCCCCCTCTTATCTAATACATACACTTTTTACTACATACAGATTTGTCCTATGGACCTACTTGCGTGAATTTTGGTATTTTTACAACCCTGATGGAAACCATGGGGAAAACAAACTGGGGCAAGACGAAGGGCACATATTTAAAAAAGACCAGGGATGGAACTCACCTGGACAAGTACCCTTTCGAAAGGGGTAATCTGCAAGAGGGCCAGAGTCTCGCAGGTGAGCGAGTTCTGGGTAATAGTGTTTGGCTAATGTCTCCATAGAGCTCCAGGGAGGGACCCTGCCGATGTCCCCCTTGGGGAGAGGGCAGAGGCCTGGCAGGGGGGCTTCTGGCCTACCACTGGGGTCTCCTGCTTGTCTGTCCTCTGCCTGCTCCGCTAAAGAAAGGGAGACACAGTCAGGGTCCCGTGTGGAGCTGTGTCGCGCTTATACTGTACCATTAGGACAGGGACTTGTTCATATGTTGTACTTTTCCAGCTGTCACTTCGAACAATAAGTGCATTCAGCTGATTGGTTAGGCTGAGAGAGTTTCACATTTAGTTCAATTCCAAATCAATACAGACAAACACTAACTCAGGCTAAATTTCTGTGCTGTGTGTGTTATCAATCAAGCATAATATAAAGGGTATAAATCTCCTGTTTTTTGCCATGGTAAATTATTGGTGCATCTTGTCTACAGTGTCAGCTACAAGTAAACAGGGCATTCATAAATGTAATAGAAGATATAGATCCATTCTCCAGCCCAGATTATATCCTGAGATGCATTTCTGTGAAAGGGATCAGGGGCTGTCTTCCTTTTTCCTCACAAGCTGCTTGGCTGTTGTCTTACAGTTTGTTTATTTGTCTATTTCTGTCTGAAAGTCACCAGGAGCCAAAATGCATATGAAAACATCTCATAGGTGTCCTGGGGTACAAACAATACTGTGTTCAGAATTTGGTAATATCTGTAAAATCTCACATAATTTGGTCAGATGCGTGATTAATCAGAACCTGCCTATAGGGAGAAAAAGAATTGAGGAACCTGAAATCAGTCTGAGCAATCAAAATTAATTTGCCACCAAGGCACTTTGGAGATTAGATGAAATATAACATAAACACAAACCACATAATGCCTTCCACAATTATTACAAATCACCCTAAACCCCTGATTAGTTATGAACAGAAATGGTTGCATAAATGACAAAAACATGACTGAAAAAAAATATATATATATAAACGGTACATACACACATTGCAAGCAGTGGCTTTAGGTATTAGATATTCTTTTTTAAATTATTTTTTATCTAATCAGAATCAACCGCTTCTTCATTTAAGGATAGAAATTAATAGGTCACACATTTGGAGCAAGTGTGTGTGCTCCCAGCTCAAGACGAAGGTTTGATAACTGATAATACCATATTAGATGTCTATTTCAGGCCATCTGAGAAGCTAATAAGCCACCTAATGCAAGCCCGTTCGTGCAACCCAATAATAACTCGCAAATCAAACGGCCAAGATTTTGCTACAAGGCACCGTTAATCTAACTTAAATTCTGACCGAACTTTCCACATAAACAGTTGAGCCATCTGAAACGTAATGATATTCAATGTATAGTGGTTAACTTATTAATGTGGCAGAAGGATAAACGGAAGCCGGAGATTCTACGCAGCATGCTTTAGTTGGGGCTTAATTTCAATGTGTGTTTGCCTATTTTTGACCAACTTCCTAAATAAATAGCATAGCGTTGTGTAGTAGCTAGCCTTCTGATTGCTGCAGTGTGCCAGAGGCACAGAAAACACCTGTCTGTCATCTAAACCCGCAGACATTTATGGACAAGCAGTTACAGTTAAATTTAGCCTTCAGACTCAGCTTTTTTGCAATTACACTGTATAATTGAATGTGCCTAGTTTAAATTACAGTCCATACTGCAAAGCACATCAATAAGATGTTTCACATGCTGTTTGGCTAGACATTTACCATGAAAAGGCTATTAATTGATGAAGATTGTGTTGTTTACCATCACAGATCTAGATCAAAAAACGGCTACAGAGGATATTAGATTTTACAATGAAACTACCATTGGATTATAATTTCCAATAAAGTCACACTCAATCTGTTTCATAAAGTAGAAAAAATGCAATAAAATACAAACTGTGGGGGGTTAAGTGACATAAATATATAAAAGTTGGGTATCTTGTTTTCAAGAAAAGATTGCAAACATTGTTCTGTTAGGGTGTATTTTTCTCTAAGGGAAAACAAAAGATATGGTACAGAATACTAAATCTGATGCCTGTATAATAGGACTTAGCATAAGCACATCAAAAAATAAAATGCTTCCGTAGAGAATTTGTGGCTGGTAATAAAACCACTTATACTTAATAACACTTTTCTGTGACAGCGTGTCTCTTCCCCGCTGCGGACATTACCTGTGTAGCAATCTAATAAATATGCCCGTGAAGGATTCTAACGCGGATATTGAAATATAACATGAACATATATTGCTATTTATTACACAGTGAGGCAAAACAGAACCGTTTTCTCCTGCCGCGGCGCTGAGAACAGAAGCAACATCCAGAGAAATATCTGGCTTGTCACATTAATATTACCATTAGGCCTACTGTAGCCCTCATTAAATTAACATATTTGTAGGGAATATCATTATTTCTGACTAGAGCACTGTAATCTTTGACATAAAACATGATCTCTGCTCGTTGCCATTATGGGCATAAATGAGAAAGTGTAATCCTCTGGTAACCTCGATAATTTAGAGAAGAAGAAAAGAAGAAAATTAGGACCTAATTGGTAGTACATAACACGGGATTATACATGTTCGTGCTCTGCATACACCAAATTAAGTTTTCGCGTGCTACAGATACGCCATAGGTGTATGGGAAACGGTTAAGATTATGCAACACTCCCAATTGCTTACAGGGACCGGTTAAGGTTAGGCAACACTTCCGTGTGGTTAAGGTGAGGGCTAAGGTTTGGTGTAAGTTTAGATATGATTTTACAAAATTTTAATTTGGAGTCTCTAGCACGATAAAACAACATCGTGTTACGTGTAAACATTGGGTGGGAAAAGGCTGGGTAACCTATAGGGTATAAGGCTACATATAGCATTAGCTGGTATTTTAAAATATAGGCCCGATCAGAGGTTTATTTATTTATCTAAGGATGGGTAATCGCGTATCAACTATGAAGCTAAAATCTCATCAAAATGTATTATTGCGACTGTACACTGTATTGACTGACAATTACAATGCTTGACGATTCTACTGGGTTTTGCAGTATGGAAATGATTGTAAATGTTTGAATTGCTTTGTTGGTACACCTAAGGTGCTATGACACACATAGAGTCACGTTATTTATTTATTTTTATTTTAGCCAATATCCTACCATCTGTGTGTTCTATTCTGACCTGAAGATGCAGGCCTGTTCAGGCACTTCTCTTAGTTCAACGTGTAGCTACTGCAAAGACGTGAATTTACAGCTATACAAGACGTCAACAACGAAATGCTTCTTGTTTCAATTGCGTTAACACATTTGATATTCAGAGCTGCAAGGCAAATAGGGAATCGTTTTAAAAAGGAAACGGATTTTTCTATACATTTTCAAATATTTTTTTATTTTTAAATGTGGGAAGAAATGGCCCCCATGACACAAAATTGAAAAAAGTAGCTTTTGTCTCCACTATAACTAATATCTATGCAGACTTTTTTAAATATTTGTAACAAAGTTGTAAATTCTTGGTCTAAATACTTCATGCTTCCCCACATTTTTGTGAGAAAAGTAATGAAAAAAAGGAACGTAATCCTTACAGAATAGTAGGCTATCCTTTTGTTGCTGGACGGAGGTTGATAGGAGGCTACAAACAAACACAATTAAACGAGAGGCCCTTTGTGACTATGAATACAATTGATAAGCGTATTTACATAAGAAATTTTACAGTTGACATATCGTTCTCTGGGTTAAATAATTAATGAGGAATGCACAGCGCATTGTATATTATTGTTAATATTTAATGCAGGTCAATCTATAATGTTCATTTTCATCTTCATTGGGTGACGTCATGCCACGAAAAATGAATACTTCAGGAAGGTGGGAGATGTGGTTATAGCCTATTATATTCAAATAATCAGGCCATGCAATTAAGATGTCAGTCATACGACAGTAATAAGAACACTACTTCTTCTCTTGCCATGATCGTTAATTGTATCAAATGTTGTTAGTAGACGTACTGCTGACCATAACGCATGCAAAATGCACATTTAGGTTAATGGAAGAAAGTTAAAGGTAGGCTGATAAGCTGTAATATAGGTTTAATTTTCGAGGAACCAAGGCCTCTAATGCCTTACCATTGGTCAAATTTGTCAGAACAGGCATTGATATAGGCCATTTTCATGTTCACCTCATAGAGCACCGAACATATTATTCGTTTTTCCTTATATAATATAATTACATATTCCTACCGATTCATTATTCCAGTTTCTTTTTTATTCTGTGACGATAGAAGAAATTGTCAATTGTTTTGTCTACACTACAATAGGCAATAATAGACCAAAACCATAAAGCGCATGAAGACAAATCCGAGTTCGAGATGGTCAAAAGCTCTTAATATTATTAATGGCAGGCTGTAAATGTACCAGAGCCAATATACAGCGGTTGGTGGTAAGCATATTTTTTAAACAAGCGTTTACAGTAAGTATGCCTGTTTACATTGACACACCAATGGCGAAGAAATATGTAGCTCCATGCTTTATGAAGGAAAAAACAGGTTGGGCAACACACTACCTATTCAATATTACTTATTTAAAAGGTTTGTAGAATTGATCAAAATTAACATGTATTTTTTTATTTCATGTCAATAGTTCAATGGCTGGATAACTTTTCTTACATTAGTGGAAGCGTGGATAGAACAATTAACCTACATGTTGTCCAGGTCAATCGTTTGTTTAAATATCTAGTAGGCTATATCAATAGGCAAGTAACACAAATATGTAGCTACATAACACACCTGCAGGAGCGCATCGTCAATGCTTTGCAGTAAACATAATGGCAATCTCATTTTGTTGGACGGGCTTAACAGTATAGGCCCTATTTGTCAACTTCTATTAAGTATGTTTGCTTTAAAAGTGTTTATCGTAATAATAATTATGTAATGATAGAAAACACGATTTGTTTTATTGTTCATATTATGACAAATTGCTATATTGTTATTAATCTCCTACAATACCAAACAGTATTGACAACAATAATAAAATAGCTCATAATAACAACAAAAATACTAATACAAATAACACGCTCATTATAACTTTTATCTATCATTATTTTTTAACTCACGGTAAATTCTAAAGTCAAAAATAATTTGAAAAAATAGCCTAACTTTTAAAAAAGAACAGATTTATGTCCAGCGATTATTTTGATTGACATGGTGTTTAACAATTGCATCCCCTTGTTTCAAACCTACTGGAAGGTAACTGTATACCGAAGATACTAAGCAAATTGTAGGTCACATAACATATAAAAATATCTGTAAGTAGGCACAAAATTAACGACTATGATACAGACACAGGCCTAGACGTAAAATCGAATTTCTCATGCCATATGGCCCGAATAATTTGATAAATGACTCTGTCACAGAATTGGCAATGATGCCTCCATAATTGACAGCGTCAAGATTAAAAAATGTTTGCCTATAGAGGCATATGCCCTTTAGGGTGTGTTAAGGTTGGTTAAACTGACAAACAACAACATTTGACCCCTAACAGTTCGGTTGGAGTTAGAAACTCTTTTTAAATGGAAAACTGAAGTCAAAAATGACATCAGATATAATAGGCGTATCGGGAAATCCATCAAGCAATACTCACATTTTGGGACATATTTGCAGTCTACAGGAACATACATTTTTACAATTAGGTGAATCTTACCAGTTAGTCTGTCCTTTGCGAACCGTCGACTGCTTTCCATCCACGGAAAGGTAAAGTTTGCCGCATTTCCCATACTTGGCATTGAAGTCACTGAGGGGATGCCAGCCGTAAGGCCAGGTGGATGGGTAGGCGGGGGCGGATGTGGATTCGGTGGCATGGGTCTGTGAGCTGGCACCCTGATAACACCACCCGCGTTTCCACCGTTAACGTTAACGTTCATGTTCATGCTGACATTCATGTTCATATTCACGTTATAGGAACCTGCGAGTCCAGCCGCCATGGAGCAGGCCGGGTTATAGACGCTGTTATAGCCATTTGTGTAAACGTTTGGGGCAAGCGTGTAATCCGTGTCGCTGGTTCGGTTTGGCAGCATGCAGCTACTTGACTGGTCCGTGTTGTTCAGTATTTGGTCTATTCCAAAACTGATGGGCTCGTGCTGGTGTGTCTGATTTACTTCTTCAATTCCAGTGTGCTCCATTGTTGTATTCATAGCGTTTCAAATCGCCTCGTATGTAGATGAAATGTGTTTATAATTTGTTTTCCGTGTTGTCGCAGTATTGAGGCAAAAATGATGCCAACGTAGGTTTTCAGGTCTATTCCTACTTCCGTGAACTGCGAGCGGCCAACACCGTCCAAAGCTTTGCCATCATCTGTCCAGAAAGCATGTAGAATTTGGAGTAGGCTACAATGCACAGTTAATAATCCATCGGTATATGTTCTGGGGATTCCTAAAATGCATATCCACCAACTTGCATGTTCTTTAACAGATATTCTTGCACATTTCACAGTTATCGATTTTGATGAAGACAGAATTGGTAATGCAATATAGTTAGCCAGACAACTTACAGCCAAATCCGCAATTTCAGGAGTTCCCAACTGCTGGCTCTCTTCTCTTGCCTTGCTTTTACAATATCACCAAATGGGAATATAGACCCAACCTCATCGTATCAAAGTATGTAACAAATTGTAGTGTTAACTGTGCTAAACATGAATATTAATTGGAAAAGATTGCTCCGTTGCATTGCGTCTTGAAGTGATTTTAGCAGCTGTCTAGACACCCCTTCTGCCTAAATCTTACCATTCGGTCATCTATTGGCCCCCGCATTTTCGGTTAGACAGTCGTGTAGCCTGTTCCCTGCTCTTAAAGAACCCGCAACCAATTTCCGGTTCGCGATAGTATAATATTCAGTGTAGCCTATTTCAAAACATAACTGAGTAAAAAACTATCACCAACCTTAATCCCACAATTAAAATATCTGTCACGAAACACTGCGGTCAATAGATGGACTGCCATGCATGAAACTATGTTTAGTTGTAACCATAAACTTTATTTGATGTCATGCATTCCTATGTATTACCCTTTTCATTGTGATTTTCAATTAGGCATTCAAATGGTTATTATGCTACCACACTACTATGCAAGATAAATTGAAGACTCTCAATCTGTGGGGAATAAATTATTCTGACAAGATGTTCATTAATCAACCAAAGACAACCGATGTGTGTTGGGTTGGTTGCAAATTATTTCTGTAAAACAAAGGGTGTTAAAACGCTGTCAAATATCTTTACTTAAAAAAAGTTATAATTGTGTATAAGTCTACCTCTGGTTTTCTGTGAAGTCGTATCTGCTTTATTATCCCATAATATCTGAGCTTGATTTAGGCTACACTAATATTTGTAAACAAAGTAAATGTAAACATATAGTGTATATATTCAAAATTTGCTTAAAACAGATGAAAGTGTACATACAGGCACCATATCTAGCCTTATTATTTGTGTGGAAATAGAGGCAAATAAATCCCTTTGGTATTTGATTGCACTGCACAGTATTGGACCACCTCATGCCATTAAGGTCCATAAGAGAATCCCGGATTGCCCCTGACAATGCAAAACAATGTGTTGATTGCACAAATTATTTAACCTTTCTCTGCCTGAAGCAAGACGACGGATTGCCTGGTCTGAATTCAATAAAAATGAAAAATGACTCATAATAAATCTGCAACACTGGGAAACCGAATTTAATATATCATCGTTTTATTACGCACTTATTTCAGCTTCCGTGCGAATAAAGATATCGCTCAACTGCGCCAACTGGCTAGAGGGAAGCATAAAAATCAATTGTATGAATTTAAAGCTATCAATAATGGACTTTGTAAGGCGACGAGGATGATGGTGATGTGAAAAACCTAAGATGTGTTTGTTTTAAAAGTGATCGAATAAATTAAAGTCGGAACGAATATGTTGGAAGTGCCATTCAGGGAAGAGCGCACGATTGAACACAATTGTTGTTGAACTGCTTAACTATTGATATCAGTTTGGGGACGACAGGCTGTGTCACTAGATATTAGGACGATGAATGCGTCATTATGGCAAAATGAATGTGTAAACGACCATGATGTATCACACATCATCTCCAATTGAGGACAACGTTTATGAGAAGGCTATCCCTTACGTTCTTCACAATAAAGCCTCCAGAGCGAAAGAAGGTTTTCTCACTTGATGTGTCAGTTAGGTGACGTCTGTGCTGTTTGCTACCTATGCACTGCGAGTAAACCAGGATGGACCCGAACATATGGTTAATGGTGACTCGCATAACCGGCAAATAATTGAATTCAACAGAAATTATTTCGTCTTGCTCATAGTCAATCCGGCCATTAAAAAAGTTTTAATATTTATATTTTAGCGGTTTACTACCTATTATCTACAGAGACTTACAGCAGCATTTATGGGTTAAGTGCCTTGCTCAAGTGCACGATGCACTTTCCACCTTGGCGGCTTATAGATTTCAACCAGCAAGCATTCAGTAACTGGACTAAAGATAATCCCTATCTGGTGCCGCAGATCAGCCTGACAACCTAATCGCACCCCTTTGCGTATTGATAACACGACATTACACTTGACATTTTCGTGTTATTCATACGCCAAATTGATTTTTCGCGTGCCATAGAGACGTCATAAGTCTATACTGGGAACGGTTAAGGTTTGGCAACACCTTACACAGAGTGGTTAAGGTTAGGCAACACTCCAGTGTGGTTAAGGTTAGTGTAAAGGTTAGGTGAACGTTTAGATATGATGTTGGTGTATTTATAACACGAAAAGGTTTGGCGTACATATTACACGCCACTTTGGCGTATCCATACCAGGCGAAAAGTTAATTTGGCGTCTCTATAGCACGATAAAACCAACATCGTGTTATATGTACGCCTTGGGGTGAGATCAGGCAGCAGATACACTTATCAGACAGAAATTTGAAAAAACTTCACAAATTTGTTTCAGTCTTGTCAATGACGTGAATTAAATTATCTTTACATCATGTCAAACTATGTGAAAGGATGCTGAAACTACAACTGTAACAAACATACGACACTATGCTAAATATTAAGCCAAATTATTGGTGAAGTAGCTATAGCGTTAATGCTAGGCCTGTGTTTAATTAGCTGTCCTGTTTCTACAACAGGACACTCTCGATATTGAAGCTGACCACTTGAGTTTATACCGTGTGCTTCACAAATTAAACTAGTTAGGCAGGCACAATATAGCACATATTGATTCTATTTGTTAACACATTCGATATTATCAGCAATTATTAAGAGAGAACATGTTTTTGTATAACAATCGAATGGAATTCTAGGCCAACAATTTCAGTAAAACAACTGGAGTAAATCACAAGTGAATATAAGAATTAGGCACATTAACACGTGAAACCGTAAATTTGACATGAAGCATTTGCCCTATCACAGATTTTTCAGTCCAACTTTGACAAGGATTGCATACATATTAAGATTTAAAGAAATTTAATCAAACTCTCTCTCAAATTTGTTTGCAAGCTGTTCCCTGCATGCTATCCCCTTCTCAAATGGTTGCCCAGAGGCGATGTATATGGCTTCTGTGCAGCCGATGATGAATCGTTATCTCCAGGCAGTGTTGCTCGTCTGGGTAATAAAGTACCAGCAAAGCGCAGACAAAAGGAATTTGTCACAATTTGCTCCCCGTATATTATACCCCTCCCCCACCAGTGTCTTGCATGTGATATGTGTCTGCAGAAGGCTTATATTTGCAAACTGAGACGGTTGGCACCAAATTATGTCATAGAGAAAGCCAGTCCTCAGACATACAAATGTAGTTTGTGGAATAGAAAGTATGTTTGTGATCATTGCAGGGGCACAGACACCTGTTAGCTCGTTTTAGTATAGGCTCTATATGTCAGTTGTTTGCTGCAGAGCATGACCTAGTGATGCCGGATACAGTTAATATTCTATGATAAGCTATTGGTCAACCATTACGATTGCATTCGAGACAGTCATAAGGCAAGGAGAATGTATTCATAATTACTACGCTACAAATGATTCATAAACATAATAGCCTAATAAGCTCATAACCACCTTGGCCTAATAATAATGATAATGGTAATTAAAGCATTAGGCCTAATACCTATTATCATAAGAAAAAATATTATTCTGCAGTCCACTGTGTGTGTTTTTGTTTATATATCCCCCCAATGAGCAATTTACTGAATATATAGATTGTGTTTGTTGTTTCCAGCGATGTTTTGGTAAGGGAAATCCGCAGGCTCGCGCTCTTTGGTGCCTCAGCTCCACCCCAACATGTCAAGCATTAGGAAGATGGTCCTGTCATCCAAGCCCATTTGCTTTCACTATATCCTCCCGGCCTGTTTTGCTTTCTGCTGTAATTAGGTTGAATTCAGAGCAGATAGAATTACATTATTCTGCATTTCGAGCTACAGTCCTTGACTCCCCAGCTCCCCGGGGATAACCTGGCGCCTCCTGCCCAGATCAGACGACTTTAACTGGACTGAAGTCGACCGTCCACTCCGGACGGGAAAAAAAGAAAAACGCTTAGATGCAGCTTCTTCATGAGTATTGAGGGACGTGATGTAGTATTGAAGATGAACCGTACAAGATGCGAAGAAGCAGCATTTATTTTTGATTTAGATAAATTAACAACGCGCTGGAAAAGGTGACTGTTGCTTTACTAAATTGTAAAGGTTATGGCCTATAGTGTGTCCATAGCAATATTGGGATGTAGGATTTGTTATAAAAAATATGTTCACTCATCAAATTGTATGAAGGCTGCTGTAGAGTCTTGATTATATTGGTTTTAACATTTCATGGATTTATTTAAACACGTTTAATTATTATTGAGGATATTTATTTATTTATTTAATATTAGACATGTTTTTATTCTAAATATTGTAAGCGATTATGAATATGAATCATATTATTATTGCTATTATTGCAGAGGTTTTTATTACAACAACCAATAGCTACAGTTTTAACCTGTTTCTCCTCATAGGAATATTTAATCATGGATCATTCTTGAAATGCGGTGGTAAATGCCGTGTAAGAAATGCAGTGTAAAATTGGTATAGGCACAAAATAACGTGACAAATAATAGGCTACATTTTACTCATGGGTACTTATTAGGAAACGAGGCACTAGGTGTGTAACACACATTTTTTTGTGTATTTCTGACACCTAAATTTTTAGAGGTTTTAGAGATTTACAGAATGCCAAAACAGTGAGCAAACCTATTTCATGTCGATATATCAATAAATGCTTAAATGTATGCGGAAAATAATGTTTTGCGGTGGCAAACTGCTATCGATGGAAGTGTCTATATTAAAGAAAATGATTGCAATCACCCATTTAGTATGTTATCAATTTAAGTTTAAAATGATTAAAATGACACCAATTTGATAATTTGATTTGTGTAAATCCACATTGTTTATATTGGGGGAAATACAGTAACACTGTGACCAAAATTATGTTTGTTTTGATATCCCTTTAGTGTTTTTAAAATAATATTTCAGCGGATCATTTCTCCTTTTCAAAATGAATACACTATGTAAATATTTTTTGAAAACTTAGGAGCATTTATTAACATAGATTCAGAAACTCATAATTTGGAGTAACCTAAAATGTGTTTTCATAATGTTAGAAATTATTACAAGTATTTCAACCGCTATATTAGTTTATTTAGAATGGAAAAATGCGTGAAATCAAATATGGGAATTAAATCTAAAGAAATTAATAAAATTTTCCTCTTGTGCCGTGTACATATATGACACCATAACTCAATAACGACCCGATTTTAAAGTAAATAATTCCCCGTGTCATCATCTTTTCAGGATTGATTTAATTTCTGAAAAGTAGTGATATCGTTGGGTTGTTGATCATCTTTCTCAAATTAAGTAAATGTCTTTCTTAATAATTGAATTGCAGAGGATGGTAGTCAATCAATTATAATACACTCTTAAACGTGACATTTTGCTCTAAAAACGTAACTAATGCTCATGACAAATGTAAGCTTTTCAGAATTCTGTTTACAATATTTTCTTCTAATATCGATTAGATATCAATTCCACTATCAACCCCAACTTTGTGTTTCAGTGTGGATTTTGGATAATGGATATCTAGCCTTCAAGGGAATTAAATAAACGTAATTTACCCACGACAAGTTTTCATCCTGCTCTGGTATTTGTCAAACAGATTATTGCCAAGGAAGTTTGAGCTAGGTAATTGAATCAAAAGTGCAAGAAACATGATTAAATTATTATAATCCGGCTAAGTGGTGGTAAAAAATTAAACTATGTTTATTTAAATGTTTTCAAAAGTTTGAGATAGCAAACACAATGATATCCCCTTAATGAAAAGTGACATGATTTCAAAGTAAAATCCGAAATTGGCAACATGTTAATTAATTTATCTTCTACAGAATGCAGAATATACAGAATATATAGAGGCAGAATACCTAATCATGATCTGCTTCATTTGAGCCAATTATAGCGTTGACGCAATATATTGTAGAATGAATTCGTTGAAATGTATCCTCTCTTTTGGCTATAATTAACCTATGAGACACTGTTCTGATAGGTTAATTAAACACGTGTTTGTGGCGGGAAAGCATTTAGAATGTGTAGCGGGATATCGTTCTACAGTATTAGTTTTTACTAAATTGATAAATCTTCAAAACGTCTGTGTGTGTTAATGGCTGTGTGTGCTTTGCTTCTTATGGTTCAGGACACTTCATGGGTGTACACGCATGCTTTGAATTGAGGTGTAATTGGGCATATCATTGGCTTTGTGTTGTTTACAAACTAAGCAGCACGAGCAGTAATTTAATTTCCTCAGCCGCATTGAGAAGCCACCAGCCGGCTGCCAGCTCCTAACCCCAGGCTGTTCTGTAGCAGTGTATCCTGCGGGCAAGCTGGAGAGAAGGGCCTTCTGGTGGCGACTGCATGGTGGCAACGATACCCTAAAGCTGATGAAAACCCAATAACTGAGGGACCCCATCCATGTAGGGAGAATATAAACAGGACAAATTAGGACGCTACATCGTGCTCATAAACATGTGAATGTTGAACGACACGGCAGAAAACAACCAGCATTCAGGCTGGTCAGGCTAACATATAAACGATCACTGGTCACATTAATTTAGATTGTGAATGTTATTCTGTTCAGGAAGAAAGAGAGAAAGGGAGGAAGAAACAAAGAGAGGGATAGAGGAATGGAGAGAGAGAGGAAGGATGGAGGGAGAGAGAAAGCGAGGAATAGATCGGGAGATGTTTGAAGGGACCGAGGGTGAGGAAGCGTGATGTAGAGAGAGAAAGGCAGGAGGACATGGAGGGAGAGAAGAAGGGGTAGTGGAGGGAGAGATGGGGAGGTGTGTGTGTGTGTGGGGGGGGGGGGGGGGGGGGGGGGGGGGGGGGGGGGGGGGGGGGCAGAGTGATAGACAGCATGGCCACAGAAGCCTGGGGGCACATCATTATTACAAAGGCTGCGTGGCCCCTCCCTCTCTCGCTTTTTCCACCCTGCGCTGTTTGCACTGCACTGATACAGACGTCACATCCTGGGAGTAAAGGGGGATGCTCTCGAGGACCAAGAACAAAACCAGCGGGGACCAAATATAAAGCATCCCTTGTATCCTTGTAATCAACAATCTTCTTCAAAATAAAAGTACAGTATGGTTATATCAAACAAGCCAAAACACCCGAATGGGAGGTTTGGGACTTTAAAACGTGAGAACTTGTAATCTGGCAGGCTTTATTTCGAAAATATTGACTCACATTTAAGAATAACCTCGGCTAACTCTATCGAGGATGGTTAGATAAATGTCTTCTCTTACAAGTTAGAAGCAGGGTCATATAATTGATGTGTTGTTTGTGTTTTTTTGCCTGTCTGTGATGGTAAGAATAGAGAATGATTGATGACTAATGAAAGTGTTCTCTGGTATAGCTGCAGTTGTTAACCAGCACCATAGTGGTAATTAGTATTCTAATGATAAACAATCATTTTCCTCACGTGCTGGCAGCAATGATAAATACTAATTAGGCCTAAATGCTAAATGGTTATTAGGCTATAACATAATATAGGCTAATAACATAGGCGTAGAAAGCGTTTTTCCTAAAATTGTCAAATCTGTCATCATGCTTGATTTCCTGTCTGGCACCTGAAATTCCAGTGGATCTTAGGCCTACAATAGGGAGCGTGCCTTATTCAAATAGATCCTCCAAATGTGAGAAGGGATTGATGATATCAGTTTGGTTGAAAAGAAGAAATAAAGGGATGAAAGACAAAAATAGCATAGGCTAAGCCAGCCTGATCTCACCCCAAGGCGTACATATAACACAATGTTAGTTTTATCGTGCTACAGAGACGCCAAATTAACTTTTCGCGTGGTATGGATACGCCAAAGTGGCGTGTAATATGTACGCCAAACTTTTTCGTGTTATAAATACACCAACATCATATCTAAACGTTGACCTAACCTTTACACTAACCTTAACCACACTGGAGTGTTGCCTAACCTTAACCTCTCTGTGAAAGATGTTGCCTAACCTTAACCGTTCCCAATATAAACTTATGGCGTCTCTATGGCACGCGAAAATTCAATTTGGCGTATGAATAACACGAAAATGTCAAGTGTAATGTCGTGTTATCAATACGCAAAGGGGTGCGTTAGGTTGGCTAAGCACAGTTGACTCAATGTCACCATTGATGTCGTTAGGATATTGGCCTTACGACGTTTACCGTTAGTAATATCCATTTCACAGGTGCCTGACGCAGGTGCACCAACAGACATGAAAATGCACTCTGCCTTCGTACTTCTCCGTCTCTCTCCACCCACACCTCAATGCCCTTTTTGTCACATCAGCAAGGGGGCTTTTCCGCCATCGTCGTTCATAAACAGCGAAAGGACCTCTGTTGCACAACAATATTTATTTGCTCAATAGAGCTTTTAATAAAAGCTCAAGGCGGGAGAGGAAATCTGAAATAAATAGGATTTCGCTGTCAGGAAACAGAATGCATTACCGGTACACTTTATATTGTGGATCCTGGCTCCTTGATCGCTGTTTTTGTATCTGCCTGGGTGTTTAAAATGAGAGTTCAGCGTAGTCGAGGCCATAGCTCCAACCCGTAGGGCTAATTACGTTTTCCATGTCTACAAGAAGAGCTAAAGATCCTTCTGATGGAATAAATCACAATGAAAGCAACGTCATAATAAACCATCATGCATCATTCCTCTGACATTCGTAGTTTGCAAGCCCGATATCTTTTTTGTTTGTTTTTAAAGGCTTTAACCAATGCATGACTTGGTCTAATTTTAGGCAAAACACCGTTCCTGTTCGTTTTTAAGCACAAAAAGACATCTGAGACGCGTACATTTGAAAAGGGGAGGAATTCGTATTAATTCCCAGAGTAATTAATTTCTCGACGACCATCCATTGCATTTCTTCCTAAGACTGGCAAGTCCATATTCTAAATCCATTCCACTCGCGTTTTATAGAAAAATACAATTTTTCCATAAATCCATTTCATGCTTTACCCTTTACATTACAGATTAAACCAAGACAGTGCAGGCAGCTAAAGTGGTAGGCCTACTGCAACCAGCCCACCTTCTTTTTACTAGTTAATCCGGTGGTACTAGTGAGATATTAGATTAGTTGAGCAATTTCAAATTCACGTTTATTTGTCACATGGAGATGCAGATGTAATTGGTTCATTCTCCAATCATCTTCATCCATTCACAATGGCTAGCTCTAATATTATTATGATTAAGAGGAAGAAAATATGAATGTATTTGCGAAAATAAATATTCTGGAGCCATTATGCATCATTACCAAACTGAACTGGAAGTTAGAACAGTAAATATCCGTCACTACATGATCAGTAACACTGTAGATACTGTTGTCCTGAACTTCTCTGGAAATGGCCACTGTGTTTCTCTGACTGACCTATTTGACTATTCAGCAGTGAGTCTGAGCCAGCGTCAGGAGACAGTCAGATGGATGTGAGGGGCCTTATAATGGAAGCTGAGGTGAGTAATAAAATGGATAGTATAGATTAAGAAACCTGTTTAGACAATTGTGCTACAATCTGTTATTCTAATGTCATTTAAATATGTTGCATTTAGTCCATTCATTTGAACATACTCCAAAATACAAAACAATGCATGTTTTATGTGCTGCTCTACATAAGACCAACTTTATCTGAACTGCTATTGGTAGGGAATGTCCAGTGTCTGACACTGACAGTCTTATTCTAATTATTCAGACTGTCAGTCTTAGTATTATTGGACTTGCTTTAATACAGCAGAGTGAGTCTGAGCGACAGACAGCCCATGTTTGTGAATAAATGTACAGTATTTCACAAAAGTGAGTACACCCCTCACCTTTTTTGTAAATATATGATTATAACTTTTCATGTGACTCACTACAGTAGTGAGTCTACAGCTTGTGTAACAGTGTAAATTTGCTGTCCCCTCTAAGTAACTTGACAAAAGTGAGTACACTCCTAAGTGAACATGTTGAAATTGGGCCCAAAGTGTCCATATTTGGGTGGCCACCATTATATTTCAGAACTGCCTTAACCCTCTTGGGCATGGAGTTCACCAGAGCTTCACAGGTTGCCACTGGAGTCCTCTTCCATCCTCCATGATGACATCGGATAGCTGGTGGATGTTAGAGACCTTGTGCTCCTCCACCTTCCATTTGAGGATGTCCCACAGATGCTCAATAGGGTTTAGGTCTGGAGACATGCTTGGCAAAACCATCACCTTTACCCTCAGCTTCTTTAGCAAGGCAGTGGTTGTCTTGGAGGTGTGTTTGGCATCGTTATCATGTTGCAATACTGCCCTGAGGCCCAGTCTCTGAAGGGAGGGGATCATGCTCTGCTTCAGTATGTCACAGTACATGTTGGCATTCATGGTTCCCTCAATGAACTGGAGCTCCCCAGTGCCGGCAGCACTCATGCAGGCCCAGACCATCACACTCCCACCACCATGCTTTCAGGGTCTCAGGGTCTTGGCAATCTTCTTATAGCCTAGGCCATCTTTAAGTAGAGCAACAATTCTTTTTATCAGATTCTCAGAGAGTTCTTTGCCATGTTGAACTTCCAGTGACCACTATGAGGTAGTGTGAGAGCGATAACACCAAATTTAACACACCTGCTCCCCATTCACACCTGAGACCTTGTAACACTAACGAGTCACATGACACCGGGGAGGGAAAATGGCTAATTGGGCCCAATTTGGACATTTCCACTTAGGGGTGTACTCACTTTTGTTTCCAGCTGTTTAGACCTTAATAGCTGTGTGTTGAGTTATTTTGAGGCTACGTTTACAAGTGGCTGACTATTTTCATAAACAAACATTTCACCCTCTACGTTTTCAGAAATATAATCGTGCACACCTGTCCTTGTTCAGAAAAGTTTTCTTTTACACGAACCCATGTATATGCCGTCAAGAGCTTTCCAAATGTGTAGATAGTAGTAAAAAGAAAGGCTGAAGCCCACGTTAGCCAATCAGATTCCCGAAAAAAATAGCCAAATGAAAATGTAAACATAGGTCGCACTTTTGGTGCAGGTGCAAGTTCTGGCGCACACTGTGACGTCGGCTGCCTAAACCTCACTTTTTCTCAGTTTACATGCAAATGTTCAAACTGAGTTTTCCAAAATCTCCACTTTGGCCGGAGTTTTCAGATAGAATCGTTTTCAGAGGCAAATTCTCCGTTTGCGTGTAAACGAAGGGCACAAACGAACAGAAATGTCTCATTTTTATAACCTTATACGTGTAAACGGGGTCTGAGGGGACAGCAAATGTACACTGTTATACTAGCTGTACACTCACTTATTTACATTGCAGCAAAGTGTTCTTCAGTGTTGTCACATTAAAGGTATAATCATATACAGTATTTACAAAAATGTGAGGAGTGTACTCGCTTTTGTGAGATTCTGTATATGTTTTTATCTGAATGCCTTATATTTGGTCAGTTGAGCAGAGTAACTATGTCCCAGTGTGAAACAAATTCCAGAAATAGTTTTTGGAGTATATTTTTAGTGTTCTTTGTCCTCCCAAATCTACGACGGTTTCACACTACATTGGTCCAAAAATCTCCAAGCTGCTTAGGAAAAGTTTGTAAATTTGCCCCTGAGCAAAAGCACTTAACCGTAATTTATGAACTTAAGACTCGATTTGCTCGAGTCTCGGTCTTGACCTGGCCTTTGTTTAGGTAGTGTCCAACACAACTATTTTGCTGCATAGATAATGGCCAACGTGACATTAACTCAGTGATGTGCAAATGCGGATGCTTGCAATTGTGTGGGCTGCATCATTTAGCTAGATATTTATCGACTGTGCTAACATTTAATAAACTATAAATCTTGACTTCTGTCATGCATTATAAACTGTGTAATGTCTATAGGCCTTAACTGCATATTACTTATATTTGATAGATTATTACATTAATGGAACAAACCTTCAACCCATACATTGTTATTAACATAGTCTAATGTGTGATTTATAAAATTACAGTTCCTGTATTTATTTGCTTCCAAGTCAAGCACTGCTATAAAATACATTTATTTCCAAGCCTCCAATCGATTGTTGATTTAATGCCCCATTTTGATTCCCCTACTTCGCTGAGCTTTGTATCAGCCCTAAATCACATTAAATACGTTCTGAGGGAACTATTTTGTTAAACCGAAATATGTCAAATATGAACGTATGAGAGGGTCAATTACGTTTGTAGGGAACTAAATTGAACACTCGAATAACGTTCAATATGAACATTAGAAGATCATGACGTAGCATGTAAATAGCATAGTTTTTGCTAGGGCGGAGGTCGGGGATGGTGGATGCCAGTGTTCCCGAGTTCAAATCCAGACCGGCACTTTGTGTGTGTTTTGTTCTACATTGCTTGCGTCATGCAGACACGCGATTGTCGGTTTTTGTAATGTTAACCCTAACCTTAATTCTAACCTTAACCTCAGTAACGTCATATTTAACCTTAACCGTTAGTAACCTCATGCCTAACCCTAACCGTTAGTATCCTCCTACCTAACCTTAACTGTGAATGA
>JACXGM010005153.1:20283-35961 GCA_016801145.1 Umbra pygmaea
ATGGAATGTTCTCGCATAAATCCACTAAACGAAATGTACCGGAGCAACGTAATTCAAGTACAAATATAGCCTAATAACAAAACGTGCAGTTCAAACGTAAAAACACCCTAAATAGGTTGGCATAGAACGTAATTTAGGTTTTCAAAATAGTTTCCTGAGAACGTAATTTGGGAGAAATTCTGAGATTTACGGTTGTTTTGTATTTGAGGTGCTTCCTCATGTTGATTCAGAGAAAATGCTTATTATATGACTTTTCAAAAACAAGTTTTGACTTTTTTTCCTGGTCTTGCCAAATTCGGTCAACTAATAGAACAATCTGAGCAAAATAATTTGAAGACATCTTTTCAACATCTATTCAACGTCTTCCAACCACAAAGACATACTTTTCAAGGTATATTGCACAGATTTTGCAATATTGCACAGGTATATTGCACTTTTTCAAGGTATATTTTCAAGGTGTCATTTTGCACAGAGCAGTATATTGCTTATATATAATGTGAGATTCTTGGACAAATAAAACACTGCACGAATCACCATGGCATGTCACTTCAGAATTTGTTCCTTGGGCAAATCTATGTACGATATAGGGCCTTGAACTTTGTCCTGATGCTAGACTAAAGCTGTGACCATGTTGGGACTTGAGACAAGCTGTCATAAGGCACTGATAGGCTATAGCTTGTGTCATCAAGTCTGACCCTGCTATAGACCCCTAACGGACATACAAGAGAAAAGCTTTATTGACAACTTACAGATAAACTAGGATTGGAAGGAATGTATGTTGGAAGGTAGACCTTCCCAGGTTCATCTTTGTGTTTAATAACATAGAGAAAAATGAAAAGATCCTGGAGGAAACCATTCTACCAAATGTTGTTATCTGGAGAGATCCTGCCATAGATGTAATTTATTGTGGTTCAGTCGACCACCCGCAGGCTGGCTTTAATAAATCCCCCAACTCGCAAACAGGTGAAGAACATTTCTCCCTATCATCTTTCCTTTCTGTGGTTCAACAGAAAGACTCAATACAATGACTTCATTACAGCCCAACAATGGGGTCCAATTGATCTGGTCAGTCTTTTACTAACTTCATCAATCTTGGAAATACAATCGCTTGCTGTCCACCCCTAAAAGTTATTTTTGCCCTCTAGGAGTTGGTGATAGAGATTTATTTTCTAAAGGGGGAACCCATTCTCCCATTTGTAATTAAGAGTATCCAAATAAACTAGATGTTAGCCCTGAAGATGAACACTTGGAAACAAATAACGGTCTAATGAAGAAATGATTGCGCTTTTAGTGGAAGGGAGAATGGTGTGTTTTGTATCTCTCTTCCAGTACACTGTTTTCATTCATTCAAATCATCAGTGTGCTGTGAGCCCAGTAACATACCAAATTAACATTTAAAAAACACTTTCACATTCTCTCTCCAGAATCTTAAAGTAGAACTGACATCATTTTAACAACATGAAATTTAATTAGAATATTCAAATCCAGAAGTAACATAGTGTCCTTTATAACATTTTATGACAAAAATTCTGCATCAATTTTACCTGCCGTAAAATGCCATATCACACACTCTATATCATATAATCATCTGTCAAATACAAACTATGTTTAGAACCATATGAAGCTGGTATTGGAGCATTACATTTTTTAATATATTTTACATGTCAGTTCCACTTCAACTGTTGTACCATTCAAAATTCTGGGTGATTAGCTGTGTAAAAGTGGACACTAAGCTAAGTAGTATTTTTTTGGCTGATCTGTAAAAGCAATTCATTATAAACCGAGGGGAACACCCATGATATATGTGCCTGTGCAACACAGGTATGACCTCAAATTGATTTTTACTGTTCTAATTGTGTTGATGACCAACATTTAATATCACTAAGGCATCCCAGTGTGTTATGGTAAGGCTACAGTAAGTGCTGTATCAATCACTCCTCTTAGAAAAGCTCTCAGCCATGTTATTTTGGCTGACATACCCTTGTGTTTTTGCTCAAATATATTCAGACCTCTTTATTATAGCAGGATGGGTTAAAAGTATGGTGACAATTGTTTTCAAAAGTTTAGGCAAAAGTAATAAAAAATCTTACAATTCATCTTTCTGTGAACAGAAGATGACTGGACCTTTACATGGAATGTAGGGAAACATGCCCCCTTTTTGCTTTAATACAGAATTTTAACTTATTTGAAGGAATTCAAAATAATAAACAAAGGTCACCATGACACATGCAAAATGTATGCACATTTAGGCAACCTTTGGACCATTTACTAAGGTTGAGAAATTCGATTCACTCATTAGGGCTTGAATTAGTCAGGTGAAGTAAATTTCAGTGTTTAACTATTAATCTGAAATAACTACATAAGTTTCAATGTGTCAGACAGTAATTGTTGTTCTGCCGGGTTTCAACAAAAATGGTCTGCTCTAAGCAGATGTCTGACAACTTGAAAATGACAATAATTGTACAAAACAGGAGAAGGCTATAAAAAACTATTTTTAGGCATTCACCTGCCAACTTTAATTGTAAGAAACATTGTCAATAAATAGAAAGCAAAATTTGGAAGACCCATACAAATATCTTGTCTCAGATTGTTTTGGGTTTGGGCAACATAATTGTGTTTCTTTTGTGTCTGCAAAACTATTTTGAGGTATGGACTCTTAAGATGGACAATAATTTAGTCTTAACATAGACTAATACTCACAAGTTTTTCTTAATCATAGTTACCGATTGTTTATTGAAATTATCATGCTAAAATAAAACATTTTTTGCAAATCAGGTAAAGATTGCAATATGTATATTTTTTCAAATTCAAATTTGATACTTTGTGCCAGATTACTCTGGCAGATGCTGAGCAAGACGTGTTTTCATTGGTCCATCAAGGATGTAACATTTAAATTGTTCATCAAATATAGGCAATTTTTCTGTTCTCTCACTGTGCTCTTTCTCTACAACCTGCCCAGTGTCTTCAAATTTTTTAATGAAATGTATCCCAGCCATCAAGATTTTATCTACAAAAGGGAAACATACATACATGTACAGTGTGTCCTAAATTCCATATCAAGTTAATCAATTGTCTACAATTTAAATGAATTCCAAATGAGTACAAAAACAAATCAAGGGAATAGTGTGATATTATAGATCAAACATAATAATTATTGTTAAATCAACACCCTTAATGTTAAATTAATACTCTTCAGTGTTTATATAGGTCCACTGCACCTATATAAACACTGAGAGTGTTAATTTAACACTGATGTTTTTGCTGTGTAGTTCACATTAGAATCTCACCGTTGACATACTTGACACCATTTACTCCAAGGTGTACAACCTTTTGTCTAGGAGTGTAAACCTCTGCAATATAACTGACAGTGACGAACCCTTTGAGCCATTTGCGATGAAAGGGTTTGACTACAGACATGAAAGTTTGTGAATTCCACAGTACAACGAAGTCTCTGATTACAAAGGGGTCAATCTACTTGTAGTGAATAGATGTTAGTAGCGGGGACCTAGGAGATGCAGGATGAGTGCCAAAGAGAGATGTCAGCTATTTCTGGTTTTCATGTTCAGCTGTCATGTCAAGTTTCTTTTTTTAATTGCCTAGCATTTATCTTAACGTGTAAATGTGATATGTATATAACAGCAATATTTCCAATGTGTCATCCCTTGCTGGCCTATGTAAAGTCTAGTGCCTACCTCCCCAGTGAGCAGTTGCAGGGGTTTGTTGGCTATTGGTGTATCAGCACACATCTGAAACCCGATCTTTCACATCTGCGTCTTTCCGCCATGGCCAAATTCCTAGCTACTGTAGCCAAGGGATTGTTTTGTTCCACTGTAATACAACTTCAACACTCTTTTGCCTGTTTTTCCATAAAAGTGTCAAGGTTGAAATAGCTGGATTAAGAGTGAGAAAAGTGGCTGCCATTTTTTAAATGTCACGTAGAATCTAATTTAGCTATCTCCAGGAGGAAAATACATTAGCAAATTCAAAATACTAAAACGTATCCCCATGGAAACCAGATACAGTACTTCCTTGAGTGGGACGCAAGAAGATTTATGCCTTGGCTTAAAATGTTGGTTCACAAAGTCTCATGTTATTTTTGTTTCAAGCTAATAAATAAGAAGAGCTTTGTAGCCATGCAGGTGTTTTTGCGGTTAAGTCGTGGCTGTGAGTCATAAACTGCTTACATACTCTTTAAACAGACACCTGTAGCCATGGGCTAAATGATTGACCTGTAATGACCAGTTTTTGGGTTCAGCTTTGAAATTGTACTTTGGCCTCTATTGACATTACTTTTATTTTTCTCCTGTTTTCTTTTGTCTACTGTGTGCTGACCCAACAACAATCAGCTATTTACATATGTTAAAAATCTATAAAAAATATAGTTTCTAAACTACCCAAATAACAAGTTGAGATGGGGAAACCTCACCATTGTACCTGCTTCAAAGGAAAAATGGCAACGAAGTCAAACGGGAGCAGGACACTCTTGAACATTGCGTGGCGTGTCTGTACACGTCGAGGCTTCCCACTAATATTGATGCATTCCCATCTGCCATTGTCTCGGCCAAGCAGAGCGAGATCACAGACAGGGCAGTCAGCAGATCAACAGCTACTTGCGCTCGGCTCCTTGCTCCGCCCGGTGACTCGTGGAAAGAACCTTCACAGGGAAACCGTCTGGATAGCATCTCCGGTCTCAGGCTTGTCTGAACTCTCCGAGCTATCTAGGCTCTTGAAACGTTTTGTCGCCATGCTGTCCGG
Organism: Umbra pygmaea; assembly: GCA_016801145.1. Taxonomy (NCBI): domain Eukaryota; kingdom Metazoa; phylum Chordata; class Actinopteri; order Esociformes; family Umbridae; genus Umbra; species Umbra pygmaea. The sequence goes on from JACXGM010005153.1 coordinate 25,039, forward strand.
GCTGTGCCATTTTCATTCCATTCCTCCTGCTGCTCACTTCCACCTGTCAGCCGTCCCACCGGTCCCTCAGGGTTGACCTGATGACAGCTGCTGGACGTGAGGAGATTCATGAAGCGCCAGTGGGAAGTGTATCGGTTACGTTGATACGATTTAGTCACAAGTTCATTGAACAATGTAATTTTAAATGATACAGTTTTTCAACATTAGATTTCTACTTCACATCCTTGCATGGCAAACTCAGTGCCGACTATTTTATAAAACTCTACTGTATTACTGTATGGAATAATGCTACCACTCTTGTAAGTATATTTCATGAATTTGATAATTCTGTGGACGTTGCTGTAATTTCACACAATTTTCATTAACCAATGAACCATGTGCAGTTGTTCTACTTGTAACTTGGGTGAGGGCCTTGATGGATCTCGAGATTAGGACATCACTTCATTCTTCCAGGGTGCGAGAAAGCCCTGAGCCTACCATGATGGGCTGGATGATATATGAGGCCGCCCTATTGAAGTCAGTCCATAATAATCCAGGACAAAGCTCAGGGTGTTTGGAGAAAAGTAAATGGTACCATCATAGCTCTATTTCAATAAGCTGCCCCCACCCCTCTTGACTCTATCTCCCATCTTCTGCTTGAGTTCTATTTCCCCCGTTTTGTCTGATGTTAGCGAGATTGTGCTAATGGCTAAAACATATTCAATCTTTCATGAAAGAGAAGAACCTTTGTTTTATCTTTTTAATCTTTGTCTTCTGACATTCTTTCTTACCAAGTGTAACATCCACATTGAATAGTGTTTTACCTCAATTGTAAGGTAAGCCGGAAAGCCTGCCCTTTTCAGGTGTTTCATTAAAAGGTAAAATGTAATTGATTATTGATTGTCTTCCCATGAAAACAATAGCTAACATGCTGAACAGTTGCCTGTCTTTTCATTTTACCACTTCATAAAATGATGGCAGTTAATGAAGTGTAGTCCAAAGTTCCTCGTTAGTTTCCATCATTCATTTCAAATCTTAGATGAAATTGTCATGAATAAAGAAATATGACAAGATGAGTGCAATCTTTGTATTTGTATTCTGTGATTAAGTAGACACAAAACAAAACTACTACATGATTAATGTTTATATTGATTCCACAAGGTATTTAAATCACATTTTCACTTCCTCAAAGCTCCCCGACCTCCACCAATGAAAACGAACAACAAATGAACAACTTAATTCTTTGCTTATGCAAGCATTTCGGTCAAAGCCAATCTCAAGCAATCAGACTAATTCGCGGCGGGTGTGACGGCCTCACACTGTTCGTGCTGTGATGCTCGTTTTTTTTTTTTAAATGAGCTCTAATTTGAAGAAGGAAAAAACAACAACTCTTGCCCCACTACGAGGTGCTGTTCAAGCAGAAGGACTTCTGTAATGAGCTGGCAGGTATCTGCAGCTGGGCCTAACTTAATTTCTACACAGCTAAAGAGCAGATCCTATGGCGCGTAAGTGGTTGTGATGGATGAGCACTACAGCTCATCGTCCCCCTCTCAAATGCCCCCCCAACACACAACCTTCTTTACTTCCCTAAACCCCCCCCCCATCCTAACCCCTATTGGAGAACCGAAGGGCGACTGAGTGGTGCCGGTGTCTACACACCTCCTCCCTGTGACATCACTGCATTGGAAGAGGGTCGGTGTTTTCGTTGCATCTGAGTGCTAAGCATGTCTCCAGCATAAATATTGCAATGCTCCTTTGTTTAGGCCAGGGTTTCAGTTAGCCAAGCACGAGTGCAGCACTTAAGCTGGCATGGCATCGAGTTGTCTGTGGTGTATACCCCCCCCACCCACCACCACCACCATCCAAGGAGGCTGTGGACTGCGTTCCCCTCTCAAGGGCGGAGGCTGTTGTCGTCCTGGGGTCAAGGGACCATGTGGTGAGGTAACATGAGTGAGCACAGGGTGAAGTGTGGATGTGTCTTCTCACTGTTGACTGTTTACACCAGCATGTTTTCAGAAAGCAGCCAAGTACACTATCGTTCCTTAATCATGGGTCAGCTGGCCCAAAATTTGAACGCGTGGATCAACACCATTTCATTATATAAAACATTTTGGGGTTTGTGTTCCTGTGGATTTTAAGGTTAACTCTGTTGTTTTTTGTTAAAGTCAACATCTAAAAGGGTAGGCTAATTATTTACCCAAATGGTTTAGTCGGTATTACATTTCAAACAATATGCTAAAACAATATGCTATGACACCTGGATTAAACTGGCCATGTGTGTTTGAATATGGGCAAGTTGACATTGGCTGTTCATATATGACTCAAATGGGAGCCAAGTACATTTAGAAACATATTGAAACACATATTCAACACATTTTCTACAGGTCATCTTTGAGTAATCTTTGAATAACTTGTCATAATTTGATCTGTCATTGATCTGTCATTGGCCCACGTGGGTTTGAGCTACAGTGTGAAAACAAATGAGTAGAAAGATGCCAAAGCAGATGCTTGTGGACGTGCACCAGCAGTTCGGAAGGAACGATTGCACAAGGGTGTACATTTATTTTGCTCGTGCCCACAACGTGTCAGGTCTAGTCAGGGTGTTAAGAGAAGGATGACAAGGTTGTTAACGTTGAAGTAAAGTGCCCTGACTTACACACCTTTGTTTTTAGTGACTTGTTGATATAAATGAAGGAATGATACATAATAAGAAATAAAGAGCATCAATGCAAATATGGTAAACGTGACGTATGAATTGATTGGCAGTTAAAAATCCTTAGATTATCATTCATATTTAATTGAGTGCTGAATAAGTGATATCCGTTTTGCAGGACGATTTCACATTAGCAGCTCTTTTTAGAAAGCTCTGTGATATAGAGAGGCCTGCTGGTCAATAAAGAAGTGCACCACTCAATTAAAATTGGACTGTTTTCTCTTCTCCTCAGTGCGTAGAATGACAAGCCGGACTGTGACACCATCTGTTGAAAGTCTTCCTAAACTTGACCCTGCCGCTCCGGGGTTTGACCTCTACGACTGTGCCGTGACCTATGGAACACTAAGTCGTTAAAAAGAGTAAAGGCCTCAATATAAATCAGCCAACATCTGTGGGATTAATCCCAAGTCTGGAGACCTGCTGCTGCTATAAACTGAAAGCAGTGGTCTCAAAACAACCATTAACCACCAGTAGATAGACCCTAAACAAACAGCATGCAGCCTTCTTCATCTTTGGCACTCTTTACCTTGATTGAAGACGGGACAGCTAGACAACACATCACCAGTGATACGTTCCAGAGCAGGCTGTGGAAGGTGCACTTTCACCAGCTCAGGGAAAGTGCTGTCGTTCTCCCCGGGTCTGTTTTTCTTCTTCTCCCACCATTTACAGTGTTGTCTTGGAGGCCCAGAGGCAGCGCACTAGCATTTAATTATGTTTTTTTCTTTCTCCAATTGAAATGAAAATAATTTGCAACTTTTTATAGTTTTAGAAAATGCTAACAAAACAAATAACCATTAAAGTGTAAGTTATTCGCATACTCCTCTGGGACACCCCAGAGCAGCGTCCAACTGTGTAAAGTAATAATGTGACTGAAAACACATTCCCTTTTCTGTTCCCTTTTCACTGGTTAATTATTGCTACAAAAAGTGCAAATTTTGTCATGTGGTAGTGCCTGAAAGGTTATTTATGAGGACAGCCACAGACAATGCAGGAAAGTTGTTGTGTAAAACACATCTCATTAAACATATTTGAATTCATCACCAACTATACTGGAAACAATGTCCTGTGCAACTGTTGTACCTTACCAGGGTTCGCAATGACTTATGACTCTTGGGGGGTCCCCTGAAATGTAATCATTTCATTCAATGGTAAAATAAATTTATCTGGGACCCCTCAAACTGAAAAGAAAATCTTATGGGGGGTCCCTAGTGACTGAGGTCTACCTCCCTTCCTGCAGATGGCAGCATCTTATCCATACAAGTAGAGTTAATAGCATGTAAATGGATACTTTTTGATTACTGTTAAAATAGGACACATGTAAAGATTTAAGAAGTTTAAATGTCCTCTTTTGATAATTTCCACAATAGTAGCCTATAATTCTTCAAGATATGCTATCCAAAACAAACTCCCGTTATATAATTAAGATTTCATATAAACGTATGTAATAAGTTATGTCCACACACATCAACTTGAGTACAGATGTGTTTAATTTTCTCGTCCATCACTCTGTGCAAGTCGTCACCTGTAGTTGTAGTTTTTTTTTATTATGCTGTATGAGTTGTATATGCTACTGCTACTGTATACCATAGTATAACATTAGCAGTATAACCCTCTAGCCTACATCTGTTGTTTGAAGGGTTTTGTCCATGACCAGTGATACACGCCTTGCTCTTCGCTAGGTTGGGCGCATACTAATCATAGATTGTCTTTTAATCACTGGATGTAACCATGTGTGACGTCACCCATTGGTTTGTGAAGATCTGATTTGGGTCATCAAATTTGCCGTTACGGGCGCAGACATCTTGGTTGCGGATGTGATGGTTTGAGACAAGAGGGAGGAGTAATCTAGCTATCTAACTTATATTAATTGGGATGCTAACAAAAAACAGTATGAAAACAAAATGTAAAACAAAATGTAACGTTAGTTACCGGAAAAATTGAACTGCCAACTCCTTTGAGTGTCTTGTCGTACAACCAAACGCTATAGCCACGCCCTAAACACCCCTTTCCTTTATCGCCAATTTTAAAATCAACAAGACCATAATTCAAAAAATGTACATCATAATAAATTGCACAAGGCTTAAATCTAGCGATTTAGATCATATACTCATTATGAAAATGATTACCTCAGTAAATCAAGTATATTATGTCTCTCATTCTCATAGACTATTACAGAAACAGAGCTCTTTTGTAACCAGGTATATCACCCCCAGCGGGAATTCAGATGTAATGCAGGTTTAAGGCACTTCCTCATTTGCGTCAATTTTCCAAAACCGATGATCACCCTGTGATACTAATACAGCTGTAGCACTGTAGCTAGTTAGCAGGCTAGCTAACAGCCTAGTAGTTGTTGCTTTTCTAACTGAAATTATTTCACTCCAGTGAAATCTTTACCATATTGTCATACAACTTCAGTGTTAAATTGTAGTTCAGGCTTAAATACTTTTTCTTTATTTGTAATTGTTTTTAGTGTATACGATGACAACACATAATGTATTGCCATTGGTTGCTATTTGGGAGGTCAGCGTCGGTGGGGGTAAAAGTTGAAAATATTTAAACATTGAGCGCAGCGGAAAGTTGCTCTCCGAGAGTTGCGCTCAGGGAGTATTTTTGCACGTAGGGTTAACGTCGCTAGGTTGGGAGCAAATGCCTGCCCCATAGGAAATGAATGGCGCAGCTGGCGCAAAGCGGTTTTAACGTGAGTCATGGACAGGGCCCTTAAACCTTCAGCTGGCCTATTAAAATACATGGGAGGGACATCATCAAACCCCACTTCTACTCAGAGATGCCACAAGTTTGTGTAATAGATTACTTTTCTGTGTTGGGCTGAGTTCACAACTTATACGAAGTTCCTCATTACGGCCCTAATGACCAGGTAGAAGTACTGTAATTTTAGAATGTTTTCCATTGTTCCAATTGAAGGTAAAACACTGTACACATTTACAGTGGATTTCCCGTCAAATTACAAACTTTTTTTTACAGTGTAGTCATGTTTTAATTTTGCATAGATCACTGGTAAGTTATGAACTTATTTTACCAGGTCAATAGGGTCTTACTGAGGAACTTCCCATAAGTTGTGACTCTTGGGGCTCTGACAGGCTGGAGGAGATTGCATGTGTGTAATTACATTAGCAATACTTCTGTGGGCTGTTACATTATTATTATGTAACCCTGCACTTGTAATCTGTGCAGAATGGGTAACTTGCACATCTGTGAGGGCACCATTAATGCAGAAAAACATGTACACGTTTTGGAGCAACATGTGCTGCCATCCATTTTCCAGCAGGACATTGCCTAACCACATTTTGCCTACATTACAAGCACATTGTTGTGTAAGCAGAGATTGCGGGTGCTAGCGTGGCAATCATACAGTCCTGACTGTATCCATTTGAGAATGTGTGTGTCACGGCTCAAGTCGTGGCAGGTGTCAATTAGTACTTGATTGACTGATTGTTATGTGTGCAGCTTCTCCTGGACAATGACATCATATTCCACCTATCACCTGACTTGTTTTCTGTTCTGGTCTCAGCTGTCAGTATCAATTCAATCATTAGTGTATTTAGTTCCTGTGTTTTCCTTATTGCATTAGCAGTTATTGTTCGGTTATTGTTACTTTGCATAAACTTAGATTCTACAAGTCTTAGACACAAGCTCTCATTTATTCCGCCCTGTGTGGCGTTTTCTTATTTTGGCATTACTGTTGCCAGTATTAATATATAGCCAGTATTTAGTGTTAAATAGCAAACTACAATAATAATAATACTAATACTAATGATTACAATAAGGTTACTCCGTACCAGAGTACCCCCTAATAAACAGCATTCGCTCTTCCTGTTGGCAACTGTTGATGTTACACAGTGGTAAACCGTCGACTGTCCCAACTTCTTTTGTAGTGTGTTGCCGTCATCAGATTTGAAGAGTGTATATTTTCAAAATAAATAAAATTTACAAAGTATAACACCCCATAATGTGTTATTAAAACATTCCCAAAGTTTTTAGAATTGTGGTTTTATGTATGTTTTTGTGTGGGTGTGTCTCTGTGTGTTCTATTCTTAAACTATGTTTAAACCTGTCAACGCTTATCAGATGGGCCATCTCCAGCAGAAGGCCAAAGACAGGAGTGAAGAAGGACACAAGATGGCCATGTTTGTTTGGCTCTCTGTCTGCCTACGGGCGATGTGAAGTGTGTGAGTGGGGTGTCTATTTGCCCGGGAACTGGGGCTTCGCTTCACTGCTCTGGTCAACTGATACATGCTGAAGCTATTGATTTGCGCGGGTATTTTAAGTTTGCTGAAGTGTGCTCGAGTTTCCGAGCACAACTGCTCAGTCTGTCTACCCCATCCCTATAGCAACCTCTGACAATATGGGTCTCTAAAGACGGGGGACAGAGGGAGGGGCTTAGGACTTGGAAGGACAAAAAGGAAGTTCGGTAAACAACTTATTTTTACACATTCATAGAAACAAACATTCTGAACAATTAGGCGGAAGTTTTCTCGAAAAGAAAAACACAAATGGCATGTATAAACTTGCTAAATGCAATACGGAAAAAACAGTCATGACATATTTCAAATATTTTCATTATAAGTGAACACATTTAATTGTGTTTATTTATTTCATATAATTAAATGTAGTAGAGGAGTGACGCTTTAACAGACTGATGTGCCATCTTATCAGACAAGAATTCTTCAAATTGGTTTGCTAAGCACTTTAAGTGACGAGGTAGGCTCAGAAAAACATTATAAAACATGTTGAATTAAATGACTGCTTTGGGACGATAACTTTGGGATGGATGAAAACACTTTGGGCCCTATCTTACACCCAGCGCAATTGACTTTTTACACAAACGCATGTATCATTCTTATCTTTGTATCATGTACAGGTCCTTCTCAAGAAATTAGCATATTGTAATAAAGTTCATTATTTTCCATAATGTAATGATAAAAATTTAACTTTCATATATTTTAGATTCATTGCACACCAACTGAAATATTTCAGGTCATTTATTGTTTTAATACTGATTATTTTGGCATACAGCTCATGAAAACCCAAAATTCATTTAAATTAATCTATAAGGTAATTTCATTGCTACAATACGCTGTTTTGAGTTGCCTTGCTTTTAGCGCAGCTCATATTAATGAACGCTTTTATCCAATACGATTTTTTCATCTGTGTTGTCTCCGGGTAGACTAGGGCCTTCAGAATTCCGATTGAATACCGTCTGCTGTTGAAGCCCATCAGGACCATGTTGTTGATTGTCATATTTTTAACCAATCCGATTTCAACTTTACCATGTTGGGTGTGTTCTTTGACCAACTAAAGCGTTTCTGCAGGCCTAGCCTTACGTCTGCATCGTTTCTGTTGCTGATAGGAGTGGCAGTTCAACAAAAAAAATTTAAGAAAAAAAAGTTTGCCATCCAAACAAGATCTAGCTTAGCTTACACCCTTTTCCGATTTCTTTAAACTTTCAATTTTTAGGTTGTTAGATTTTTTACTTTTAGCAGAATGGCAGATGGAGGTGAAGAAGTAGCTTTGGTGGCGAATATAGCACTGGGCAAGATCTTTTATTGGAACTTAACGCAAAGATGTGCTGTACAACCGCGTCATAGAAGTCTTTTTAAAAGAGAAAGGAGGACGGACATCGTTTTCAAATAACGAGCAGCTTTGGTGAGTTTGATGGATTTTTATATATTTTCACTAGCAGGGCCTTAGGGATGGGCCGATACCAGTACTTGGTATCGGGCCCGATACTGGGCATAACTACTCATACTTGTACTTGTGAAAAAGGCCCAATACTCCAAGTAGATACTTCCTCCACATTTAAGAGCGTTATGATGCGCTTGACAGATTATCCATAGATGGCCATAGTTGTAAATCTGATTCACGTAAATGTTTCAATGGAAATGTTCAGCCCTATGCATATATTTCATATTGATAATAACGACAGTCTACTTCGTCATTCACAGACCATGCTTATAAAGCTGTAAAACTGTCTTTATTGCTATTTTAAAAAGATTACTAACGTTAAGAAATATAACTTAAAGGAAATACGATGTAGCCCATTTATATTTTGTATAATATATGCAAAAGCCTTAGAATGTCATTGTGAGGTTATTATAATGCGTTTTAATTTCGGGAAGATATTGAAGGCCTAGGTGTAAAATGCACGGCCCGCCACTGATCTAGTGTACACATTTATCCAAATTATTCTGAATGAATTATTTGCACAGATATAAATCAACCTCACAGGAACCCATTCAATGAACATAAAAGTCATTTGCAATGCTAATAGTAAAATCACCCATGTCTTTGCGAATTACTCTGTCTCAAGCCATTGACTAATTTATGGCAACTTTGCCATGAGGAATCCGGCCTTGGATGGTTGGCTGTGAAGGGGACAACGGCTATATCCGTTAATGACATGGTTAATGATGACACAATTTATGATGCCAGCAAGTGCGTGAAATGCTGTTTAATCGAAAACACACACAAACACGCAGTGTAGCCTAATTGAACGAACATTCGGCACACTAAAAATGCACCTCAGGTATTTGGATAGAACAGGAGGTACACTACTCAAGTTGCAGCACTCTTTGTGGCTTGTTGTGTTTTACGCAACATTTCCATGAATCATGGATGTGTTGATGACATAAATGAGGAAATAATAGAGGACTTAAGGAGACATGATGTTGAAATGCATGTGCCGTTGCCACAACCCAAATGCCCAGAAATGCAGAACGGGAGAGGAAAGCTTATTTGACAGAAGAGTGAGATAAGCAAAGTAATTTCGGTCTAATGTTAAGCTACATTGCAAAAATATGACCATGCATTCATAACCTTGTGATTCAGTGAGAGTGAGCCCAAAACATCGGAAAGTATGTCTTGTGACATTCCTTTATTAAAATTTTGCAAATCAATAGCAATCCGCCATTATAATAGCAATCCGCCATGGAACAAGCGCTCCTGCTCTTAAAGGGAATGTGAGATGACGCTCTGATTGGTTTATTGCACAATACACCCAAACCACACCTATGACTAATGAAGCTACTGAAGACTTACCCATTTTAGATTTGCGTCGGGCACAAGAGTCATTTATCCCGCTGGTAAAATAGCAACAGCGCTCGGGACCCTCCCACAATGTCACTTGCGTTTCGCGTTTGATACCTGCGTTTCAGATCGTTAAAATACGGCTCTTTGTGTTTCTTAATGACAAGGGGAATAAAACATTTCTAAAAGTGAATCTGCCCTTGAGCATTGTACCTATTACTAATAATGAGCAAAAACCAATGCCCCCAAAATATCTTATAATAAGACAGAACACTGTAAAAAAATGCTTTGATGCTTTTTTTAGGAAAGTTGCGCCAACTTTAGGAGTTACTTAACTGATTCAAATAATTTTTTACAGTGAAGACTTTAAGTAAAATCTTGTCAGTTGATCCTGATGTAATTATTAACAAGTGTTGAACTGAAATGTGCTGTAGCCCAAGCCTGTAGATTAATTGTGCTGTAGCCCAAGCCTGTAGATTAATTGTGCTGTAGCCCAAGCCTGTAGATTAATTGTGCTGTAGCCCAAGCCTGTAGATTAATTGTGCTGCAGCCCAAGCCTGTAGATTAAATGTGCTGTAGCCCAAGCCTGTAGATTGATTGTGCTGTAGCCCAAGCATGTAGATTAATTGTGCTGTAGCCCAAGCTTGTAGATTAATTGGGGGTACCGTTTTAGGTCAGGATCCTAAAACGTCAGGATCCTAAAATATCGATATTTGACTGTATGAAATGTGATCCGTAACTTTAAAGACAGTCTGAGACTTACAATTAACAAATCATTTTTAAAACCTTATTTTTGAATTTTTAGGTTGTTTATACATATACACACATTAGCTGTTCATACTGTATGTATGTGCCCAATATATGAATAAAACTGAATTACAAGCGAGCACAATCACAAATAAATTGCCCAGCCAGTTCTTACATGAAACCTGAGTGAGAAGTGTCCGTCATAATCAGCTGATAGACTCATGCCTATCAGCAGTAGTCACATGGTGCCTATCAGCAGTAGTCACATGGTGCCTATCAGCAGTAGTAACATGGTGCCTATCAGCAGTAGTCACATGGTGCCTATCAGCAGTAGTCACATGGTGCCTATCAGCAGTAGTCACATGGTGCCTATCAGCAGTAGTCACATGGTGCCTATCAGCAGTAGTCACATGGTGCCTATCAGCAGTAGTCACATGGTG
>JACXGM010005154.1:0-35840 GCA_016801145.1 Umbra pygmaea
GCTCTCTCAAACATAATAGATGCTGCTTGCGCGAGACGTTCTGCGTGCGCGACACAAGGTTTCTCCTCGCGCGACACAAGGATTCTCCTCGCAACCACAGCTCTGCTCTTACAACTCCAGTCCTTCGCTCTCTCAAACATAATAGATGCTGCTTGCGCGAGACGTTCTGCGTGCGCGCGACATTTGGCGTTGATCTAACTCCATAGGGGATACATTGATGTTGGTCGGTATTATACAGACCATAGACTACATTAAAATACATGTCACAAACAAACGCAACACTATGTATGAAGTCTGCAGAACTGTAAGCGCACAACTTTGATGTAATATTGCACTTCACTAGCCCTTGGCTCAAGAAGCTGACAAAGACATGTCACTCCCTCTGCTGAGAATCTATGTATTTCATAAAGATTCTCATCAGAGAAAGCTAATGGCGACTCCCAGAATCGCAACCCATTTTTCAATCGAAAATTGATTGGTCAGTAGGCGGTGCTTTTGTTCGGGTTAGTCGGTAATCTCGTTTACAACCTGCTCCGGAGCAGGTTAGGTTTGCAGCACAAGTTACCATGGCGATGGAACCTGGTAACAGGTGGCCCAACGTCGTGATGCTGAAAATCCAGGGACAATTATTGTCCTGGTAACTTGTAGTTACCTTGCTAACCCAACATCTTGCTTCATAGTATAGGCCCCTGATATTCTACTGTCGAACAGGAGACCTGCGTTGCTGCTAGCACTGCAGTTCTTTGAAGTTTATGTTGGTTCCAGTGCCAAGCCTGTTGAGGTATTCACTGATCCCTTGGTCTTCTGAAATCGAATGTAGCCTATAATCAAAACCGCTGCCTTTTGCGGTGGGCTTTGTTTGTACAGAGCTCCAACATCAATATCTGCCATAATAAGGATTCAAATAATGTGGTGGCTGCATGCAGGTATGGGAGAAGCCTTAGACTAGGGTCTGTCGTTTGAGTTCTTAAAAGTAGAAACAAAATCTAATGGGTTTTGTTTTTTTGGTGGGGCGTGTTACCCCAGTATAAGTGCCCCAGGTCTGTGTGTTTGTTCTGTTCGGTGTGTCTATTTCCCCACAGGTGGCACAATCACCCCTTATCAATGACTCATCCCTTCCATAATCTAGATCACCTGGTTCCAGTCATCAACAGCGAACCCAGCTTCTTGTTCTTTGGGTTTAATGGCAGATCGCAACCGACTTAAGGTGCATACACCGCCACCAACTGTACCGGAGTGTTAGGCCAGTCACGGTCCACCCAATTTAAGTCCACCCACCCCTACCAACCCCCAGCACCCCCCACAGCCCACTTACTACCCTCCCCCTAACCTTCATAAACTCATTTATCATCACCCCCGTAACATCAGTAACACCCATAAACTCCCTAGCAGCACCCACCACAACATCTATCCTAGTGTTCCGTCCCTTAACCTGACTACAGATATTCAACACACTACACAGAAACACCAGAAACTCAACCCTGCCCACCACCAATGAATCCTTACCAACCACACACTTATTCTTACATGTCTCAGACAACACCACCTTGCAAACACCCAAACCGTCCTCCGCCACCGGGCCTGCACCCCTCTCCTGCTCCACCTGCACACCCAACCCAAGGCCCCCCATTCTCCGCATCGCTTCAGCATAAGTGACCTTGCCCACCACTTTAACCTGCTGTGCCTGTGCTGCCCGCTGCTGAACCATAAACCCCCCAAACGAAGAACTGTGCTCCCCACCACATCTACAACACCTCACCTTGTCCCCAACCCCACACTTGCCATACTCATGTGGACCCCCACACCTAGCACACCTACCCTGCCCTCTGTACACAGCAGCCACGTGCCCCATACGCTGGCAGTGAAAACACACCAGAGGCGGAGGAACATATTCCCTCACATAAAAACTGAGAAACCCAGCAGGCACCCTACTCGGCAACAGCCCCCCGAACTCCAACAACACCATCGGACTCACCTTCTCTAACCCCCCCACCTACTGCCCAACCATCCTGCTTCCACCACCACCACCCCTCCCGACACCACCTCTTTAAGCTCCTCCATGGACAGATCCTCCGTTACACCCATGATCACCCCTCTCACCTTCGCAGCACTCCCAGGCACCTGGCATTTCACCTTACCCCCATTCAACACATTCAACTTCAGCAACTTATCCCTTTGATACACACTACCCACCACAATAAGCACCCTCCCACTGCTCAAACATTGTGCATCTTTCACCATCCTAACCTGTTCCTTAATCGCCGCAGAGAGACCGGATGCAACACCCTACCTGTCGGGGCTTTAAAAACTACCAACACCTTATATCCCTGTTCCAAATCTCCCCGTTCCAGCCCTTCACCCTCACCAGCCTCTTTCTTCCGTGCATGCTTCTTCCTCCGTATATAAGGTGAATCTTCAAAACTTGCCCCCAAACCAGCAACACCCACACTCCATCCAAACTCCCCTCCATGACGACCTCATTCCCGGTACAGCTGTCGCCACTACCACTGCCATGGTACCCAGACTACCTCCTCGTAACTTCCTCACACTAATCACATCAAATTCCCGAAGTTCCGCCCGCTCTAGCTCCAACTCGGCGGCATTGGAACCCCATGAGGACGTCATGCCTCCAGAGTTGTGTGATATAATCAGTAACACAAAACACTTGTTTTCTTTGTAACCAGCTCCGCTATGTATTTCCAGCTAATCCATCATGCCATTCCTCTGTATTTAATGTGCCATTTTGTGTGGGCTCACTCTTTCTCTGTTGGTATATGCCTGAGCTCTGTCTTTTGTGTTTGTTAGCAATCAATATTGTGTTAATTATCATTAACATTTGTTCATTTCTGACTTCCTAGAAAGAAAAGGGACACTTTGGAGTGTATAGGCCAGATCCGTCCCGGGGCATACATCACCCATAGGGTAACTCCCGTGTCTAAATACACTAGGTTAGACCTGAGCGGACCACCCCCTGTATTTTAGTTAGTACTCACTCGTGTGCCAGTTTAGTTTTCTGTATTTTTGTTTGGGATATAGGACAGGTTAGGGGAAGGACTTTGAATTTTTTCTTTATTTGCTTTGGTCCTGTCCTGCCCCTTCTCCCAATCTATTATTATTATTTACCATGAAAATAAATAGCCTTAAACAGTATAAATTTGTAACCCCATACCTGGTTTGCTGACCTCTGGAGGTTTTTAAGGAGGGGGACCTAAAACCCCACTGCTCAACAGGAGCTAGAACATAACACTGAACACAATCAACTTTTGCTATTCTTATTTCTTTAACTAATATAGGCCCATTGTTGAATACTCTCTTACTCTTCAAATGGGGATCACTCAAATGATTACCCATCAGCTCCTTGTGTTCCTACTCAATTCTGTTTAGATTTATCCACTCTTAATCATTGTTCAGTCCATGGTTTCTACCGTTCCTAATGACTCAATGTAAGGGTTAAAGCTAAAATGTTTGTAAAGGCTTTAATATTGATTTCTGTTTTGTACAAGAGTCACACAGTAGTACTAATGAAGAATCATTTTGGAAATCCTAATGGGGAGGTAATATTCAGTTTCAACCATGCTGCAGGTATTCTCATTTTAAAAGAAATGTTTTAATGGGTAAAATTATTTGACGGTTAAAATTAGCTAATCCTTTTTAGATTCTAATGGTCCCTTTGTTTTCTCTGTTTAAGCAATCATTTTAATTAGGTAACATATGGCTTTAATTCTGAAGTTTATAATACCACTCTTTTAGAATTGTTTCGGATGTAGATTTATATTGTTGATATTCTGTCTCTCACTGTTCAAAGAAACCTACCATTAAAACTATAGAGTGAAAATTTCTCTGTCATCATTGGGCAAATGTACAAAATCAGCAAGGGGATCAAATAATATTTCCCCTAACTGTATGGTGTATATACAGCTTTGGAAAAAATTAACACTGCAAAATCACCAGTGTCTGTTTTTCAAGTGATATGTATGTGTTTGGGTAACATGAACATTTTTGTTTTATTCCATAAACTACTGACAATAATTTCTCCCAAATAAAAATAATGTCATTCAGATTAATGCCAGGAAAATACGTTCATATTCAATTTTCAAAAACACAAAGTAGCGTTAACTTAGGAGTTCAGAAATCAAATAAGGGTTTGATAACCCTTATTTTCATTCAGAGCTTTTTGCATCTTGGATGCGCTCCCACAGACTCACATTAATGTATGGTGACTTTATAAAAACAATCCTCTGAGTTGGGGAACATTGTCAAAGCAGAAGTATTTTTTCTTTCAGGACCACCTTGTACGTGGCTTGTTTTATGCGTCTTTTACAAAGACAAATCTACCCAATTGGACCATAGAGGACTTAAGAAAGATCATCTTCTTTGATGAGTCCAATTTTCAGCTATGCCCAACACCTGGGCATCTAATGATTAAACAGAGACCTGGAGAGGACTACAAGCCAGTTTCTTGCACCCACTGTGAACCCACCAACAAAAAGAAATGACCCACACATTCACGATGAACATTTGAACCGCATTTGAATGTCTATTTAAAATCAGCAAAAAAAGAAACATCCTCACGTTCAACTGCTGTCATTTTCAGAATACTTAACATGTGAAAATATTTGTATGAACATAAAAGGATTTAACAAGACATAAACTGAACAAGTTCCACAGACCTGTGACTAACAGAAATTGATTGTGTCCCTGAACAAAGGTGGGGTCAAAATCAAAAGTAACAGTATCTGGTCTGGCCACCAGCTGCATTAAGTACTGCAGTACATCTCCCCCTCATGGACTGCACCAGATTTGCCAGTACTTGCTGTGAGATGTTACCCCACTCTTGGCAGAACACTGAGATTCCTGTCTTGCAAGAAATCACACAGAGAACGAGCAATATATGCTGGTGGCATTGTCATGCTGGAGGGTCATATCAGGATGAGCCTACAAGAAGGGTTTCTCATTAGGATGTCTTCCCTGTAACACACAGCGTTAAGATTGCCATCAATGACAACAAGCTCAGTCCAATAATGCTGTGACACACCATCCCAGACCATGAAGAAGCCTCAACCTCCAAATCAATCCCACTCCAGTGTACAGGCCTCAGTGCGACACTCATTCCTTCAACGATAAGCATGAGACCAACCATCACCCCTGGTGAAGCAAAAATGCAACTCGTCAATGACGAGCACCTTTCCCAGTCCTGTCTGGTCCAGAGAAGATGGGCGTGTGCCCATAGGCAATGATGTCTGGCCTACAAGCCCACGGCCCAGCCTCTCGTGGACAGTTTGCTGCTGTGAGAACAATCAGCTCTGCTTCCTGTCTCCCTGTTTTTTATATTTTTCATAGAAATAGATGCAAAACACCTACCTTACATTTATTGGGGAAAAAGTGTTCAAAATGCATATATTAAAATTTTTATAAAGGATGCATATCATAATACCCAAATTCTAAAACAAACTGAAATATTGTCATCAGTATTCAGTATCATCAAATATAAAGTATTCAGTTTGCATAATTGATATTGGAAATAATAAAGCAAATACTGAAATAAATTACTCAAATATTTACTTTGAGTTGGCAATATATTCAGAGTGTTACAGAGTTTTACTAGTGCCTAATCTCTCAGTAATAACAAAACGCCCATATGGAAGGAAGCAATCACAACTAGGCCGCATGAATGCCACATGGCATAGATTGTTACAATATTGCCAAATTTGAACACCTCCAGCAAATGTTTTGGAAAAAGAAATTGTGAAAATTAAATCTAATCCTCTTTAGGGCTGTGAGATTAGAGGCCATATCAGCTGAAAGATTCTAGAGGTAAGAAGGGACCACATTGCAATTGGCTACTGGTACATCAAGAATTTAAATGACAAATTTAGTCAATCTAAAATATCACTGTCATTTAAAAATGAGAACAGACTTTTCTCTAAGCCTAAAACCACTGATTACCCATGAAGTAAGCCATTTTTAAAACACACAAGCCTGAAGAAAAAAACCTCCCAGATACAAGCCACTGGTAAAATGGGTGTGGCAAGATTGACTAGTGGTTAGGGCATCTGATTGGGGTCCATAAGTACCCTGGTTCAATTCCAACTGACTGCCAATGTGAAGCCTCTGTTGTTTTGTCTGTGAGCAAGACATTTAACCCTAATTGTCATATTTCCTAGTTAGTGCCGTACCTTTTACCAGGGACATTATTAATTTGATAACTAGACATAAACGAACCACGCTTTACTGCATCGACTGGTTGATACATTTATTTCTCCATGTTAGCACATAGAATATAGTTATATACATATTGCTAGCTAAAGTGTAAAACAAAATGCCAGAAGCATAGAAAAATGTTAAGCCACGATTAATAGTGTACATATGAACAGGAAAACATTTTACCAGGTCAAAGACAGTCTGATAGATGTAGGCATGGATGAGACAGCACAATTTACTTTTCTCAACAGAAAACAGACAGTATGTAATCAATTTAAGGGTGAGAAAATTAGCTAGACTGCAATTTGAGGCAAACATTAAAATAAAATCATTGTCGTATTGCATCATTTTCAGGAAGTGCAACTATGTCTTTTAACATGGAAAAAGAACTGTAATACACACATCTTACTCATGCAACTTACCAGAAATACTTTACACACTGGAATGACATCAAAATATTTCCACATAGGGAAAATATCACAAATGATCATCATACAGAGATGGACAAATATAAAATACTGTAGAAGACACCCGATGGAATAGGATTGAACCCCCTATGTAACAACACAAAGTGCAGATAAAAAAGTATTCCCTAGCAATTAAGACCAAACATTTGTATGTTTCTTGTTAGTGGTTGAGCGTCTGGACAGTGACCATCAAAAACCTCAGTATTGAGGTAAGTCCACTAGTTTGAAATAGAGAATTCTGCACCAGGGGTAAACCAGAGATGTAAACCTCACCCATATAAATAAACTCAGACAGAATGGTCTCCCATTGTGTGTGGCCTACAATCTAATGAGAATGTTGTAAGACAGCACGTTTATTTACATGTAGTGCAACCATGACAAAACAATGATATAGTTGAAAAGACTGAGCTTTAAACGGAAAGAGAGATTCTGGCACTAATGCAGATAATCTTCATTAAAAATTAAAGACATAATTCCAATATGATGAAAGCAGGTATGTCATTCACCTGCTTCTCTGACTGACAAACAACAAAACATAAAATATGGGTTAAGAAAAAGAAAAAAACATTAAAAAAAGAAATGTTAAAATATGTCATTAATTCACATTGTGCTCAAACAAATAATAATAACTGTATTAGTTCTGAACAGTAATGCACCTGTCAGAGCTAACAGAAGAGAACATTAAAGAAAAGTGAGGTTTAAAAACTAGGCAATAACATGAATCGAATGCATGGGATAAACTCTCCTTTGTTCAGTCAACTCCACATTACTAAAGAAACAGTCAAACTGACTTACAATAATGTATGACTACCCCAGTAGCCCATTGGTTAGCAAGTTGGCTTTACAAATTAAATTGGCAATTAAATTACCCTTTAAGAAATGATCCAAGACACACCAAGCAAAGGATAGTAACTTTGCACAACATTCAGACTCTATTCAGTACGAAAGAGAAAAAAAGGACAAAGTTCAATACGCCTGATCGTTTATATTTGCATATATTTTATATTGGTCCATCTGTATTCATTGTCCATTGGGAAACCCAAGATAATCCGCAAGTTTTTTTTTCTTCTTTTTTTGTAATTAAAAAGGTGAAACTATCATCAACATGCACATCTCTTTACTCAGACTATGAAGATGGTGTTGAATGAAAGCAAAAAATAAATTAAAAATAAAAATAAAAATAAAAACAGGCACTGACCACCAACTACAGCATGAGCAGTAATGAGTCCCATAACTAACGGTAGTCACTTTGAGTATTCTAAAACCATACTTACAGTGCACATCATCACAGTAACCAATGACAAAATGGCAGAAAAAAAAACTAAATAAAACAAAGGGAGGGAGAACAGCACTCAACACAGTTTCTCTGTTAAGGTTCAACAAATGAAGTTTTTGGCAATATTCCGAGCATTTGGGTTTTGAAAATCAATGAACTGTGCAAACTGTTAAATTACGAAGGAACCTCTCTAAGATCCAGCTCAGTAAAGATTGCTATCTATTCCCCCCAAAAAATTTGAACAAATCAAAATGTTTTCTTTGATTCATAAAAATTACTCTATCTTCAAAAAGTGAAACCCAAAATGTGCATAATAACAAATGGAAGATTTTAGTCAGCATATTTATAGCTGACTTCAGAACCCTGTTCCCAATGTTTAAGAGACTTGAAGATGTGAAGATTTAGGTAGAAACAATAAAAAGGTGCTAGTCACCCAAATATTTTAAAGTCACGCAAAAATGTTAATGGATAAGCTACCAGTACTTTTCACGTTTAGAATATTTTGCTGTTTTTTCCCCACATGTTTTCAGCATTTAAATATTTTGTGTATGAAAGCATAGCTCATTCAATGCTGCAATAGTACTTGTTGTTTAATATTAATTTTTAAAACATTTACAGTAAGAAAAGTGATAAAAAAATTCAGGTAATAAAATGTAATCCGTTAATGCTCATTTATAACTACACACTTAAATAACACATTCACCAAAATAGGTGTAATTAGCACTTCAGACAAAAAAAATCATACAATGCATTTGAGCCATGCTCTTGATTCTAAAGAAAAGAAAATTAATACACTAGGTATATTAAATAAACTGAAGAGACTTTTTTCAGACGTTGCGCAAAGGTTCGTTCCACAAAGTGTTCAGGAGGGCAGGTAGGGTTGTGGTTGGGTGATATGGGTGATGGACAGTGGGGAGAGCCAATAGAAAGGTGTGTTTAGGAAAAGGTGTTGCATCGCTCATCTCTTCCGGCGGCAGGTGCGTTTATGGTCTGCATGCCAGTGCTCCTGTTGACACTTGATGGAGCAGTACGAGGTGTTCCAGCAACAGTGGTACATGGCCTCCTCCTCACAGTTATAACACTGGCCGATGAATAGTGCACAAAGATGTGCACACAAACAAACAAACAAACAAACAAACAAACAAATCAAAATCAGAATGGACATGGCCCATTTTTTGTCTTGAATTTTTTGTACACTAAGATAAATGAATTTGCTGATGAGTAATGTCATATGCAGTCTACTAGTACTACAATTACAGTGAATATCAAGAATTGACCCCCTTTGTACTTTTCGCAAACTGATCAACAAAAAAAGTCCATAATGTCATGGGTCCTACCACCTACATTTGAGCTTGTCATTAACATTTCACGAAAGTTAAAATGATATTAACACTGGGGGAAACAGTAGTAAAGTAATGATGCATTCAATGATGAAACACTTGTAAATCAACTTAAAAATCCCCCTTTAAAGTTTTTACATGCAAACTATAACTAATGTGTAGGCTAAATTGTCGAGCTGTAAAAAAGGTACAGATGCCATTCTTCCAAATTCTGTAAGACAGTGTAAGAATTGTTTTTCAATCTAAAACATTTATTAATACCACTATAAGCCAAACTTTTTTAAATTTGAGGAAATACACAATGACAGTAATTAATCTCTCAACTCTCTCTGTGTAACTCGGTGCTGTTGTGAGATGGAATCTAAATGCACAGATAAAATGTGGCTTCTGCCATTTTTACTAGTCTCAGTAAAGTATTTTTTCCTTCTAAATATACATACATAGTTTATGTTTTTGTTTTAAAAAGTTAGGATGTGTGCCTTGCGCCCAATTTCACAAATCTGGACACATTCTCTCCATTTCATTACACTGGACTTTACTGTGCTCAGGGGACATTCAATGCCTTGGTAAGGATCTTATATTCTCTGCTTGATTGTTGCTTTTGAAAAAAGGTATGCCAGATTCACTTTGAATGTTCTTTTCGCTGCACCTTGTTCATCTTACAGTGTCATATTCTAAGTGTTTAATTGTTAGTTAATTATTGAAAAATACATGTAAACCATGACTTTCTCGTTCAAGAGACCAGCTTTTACCACAAAATGCTGGTAAAAACAGTATTCCTTGATACTTCTTAAAATTAAAAAAGCAATATATATGGTTTAATGATTCCCTACACCAGCCCTATTCAAAGCCAGTTCCACCCTGTACTTTCATTCCAACCCTGTATTATGGCACTCATAAGTTGCAATCCAAATTATTGATACGACATAAGCTGGCAGCCAGCTACATGTCCATGATCCATCCGCTTTGCAAAGTGATGAGACCCGGGGAGGAATCCGTTGCAGCTACCCCCATCAAAGACCGTTGTTCAAGCCCCAAAGACAGATGATTTGTCACAGCAGCAAATATCCATGGTATGTGCTACATTAGCCCCTCTAGAGAACATTGGCAGTGTTAAGGCTGACGAACTCAAAAGTGCATCTGACTCTGTCAAACTAAAAGCATTACAGTCTAGATTTGGTTAGTTCTTGCTGTTTCATATTAGCCGCTTTCCGACCGCAGGGATTTTTGCAGTTCCTAGAACATAACGTTCCTATAACCCTTTTTTTCTTGTGTTCCGATAGAAGAAATTGTGGGATTATTTAGTTCCTCGCACCGCCGTTCCTATAACCTTTTTAGCTCCTACTCCAGAGCAGGGTCTTTCCCATTTCCCTTTTCCTAGGTCTACGTTGATTGGTCCAACTTGTAAATTATGCCGGTCGCTTCATTTGTCTGTTGTGTATTATACTATGCTGGAGCCTTCGTCTTTTGTGTTTCTCTGTTAATTAGCTACTCAATTTCTATTACTCCAGCCTACAGTAGTTTGTAAACGCTGCGGTTCGAACTCAGTTATTAGGACATATCAACACAACTCTTTTTTAAATTGTATTGGATGTCGTTTTAGCCTCGTAATCTGAACAAACAAATAAACAGCCAGCCGCGGAAGGAACCCAGCACTACTTGAGCTGAAAACAACCAGATCATCCACATACATTTCCAATCATACACCCAGTGTTACAAAAACATTCAACTGTGAAATGTTGTTGTATGTGGCCCTACACTAAAGTCTAGTGATGACGCTATAAAAGACCGTTGCGGTGCTTTCGTCACTCCCTTATCCCTCCTACCAGTTCCTATGGCCACTTGACCAGTGCGAATGCAAATAGCAAAATCGGTTTTGGGGGAGAGTAGTTAGTAGAACTGTTTAGAAGTGGACTGTTCCTATAACTACGTTCCTGTAACTACTTGGTCGAAAAGCGGCTATTGTTGTTACTAGCTAGCTTGAGGACTATAACTGTTTACATGATGAGGAAACCGTGGTTGCTTTTGCACTTAATGCCGACTTTTACTGCACGGTTCTCTGGGCTAGATAAAACCACAACAACATTGATCAATCCCTCTCTCTTCCTCATTCACTTGCTCGTTGAGTAGACTGCATAATTACACATAGTGTGCGTGCGTTCTAGGGACTGTCCCTGCCCATTTCAAATAGAAACTCAAAAACTTGAAGGTTTCTGCGCTCTCAATAGCTACAGCTCCTCACGTTTCACAAAACACACTATGACAATTGAAAATATCAAACACGTTAGATAGAAAAAATATATATTGGGGCATCTGGGACAACTCAAAGACTATCAAAGATGCATCTATGAACTGCTCATACTTCAGTGACGGGAGCGAGCAGTGATTTGGCACGGATCTGAGAGTTTTGTCGCAGACCATAAAATGTGTCTGGGACAGCTAACTCGTCACTAAAATCATGTAGTGTATACATGGCTTAAAAGTTAAATACAGAAGCTATCTCGTTAGCATAATCAGGAACAGCATTTAGCGCTAACGTTTTACTGCGGTTTTAGCTATAATATTGCCAGAACTAAGAGTCCTATAAGATTTCTATAGTTTGTTTTACGTTACATTTTAATTATGATTAATAAATGGTTGAATTAATCGTTACTGTTACCAATGATCAATTTAGGAAAGTGCCTACAATTAGCAATCCTACTACGAATGCATCAAGTTGTTTCCCAAAATTCGAATGAAAATGCAATTTAAAATGACTTCCCCAGTCTCCAAATTATTCAACCCTCTGAATAGAATTCCACACAACAACATAAATATGCAAAACCAGTGTTTTCTCAAGCACACCTGATGCAACTAATCAAGGGCTTCCTCTTTCAGGCTCAGTTTCAATTCGTCACATATTTGTTTAACCCCCTCAGTCAGTTGAATTACGCTGGTTGGCTCGTTTGTTGAGACAATCGTGTTCAAGCTTGTCCCTGAATCACTCAAACAAAAATGACAGAAGTGGGCGTGGCTAGCAATTCTGGGACTGGAACCAGGCAACGCAAAACCAAGAATTTTACTGAACTGGAGGCCATTGCTTATGAGGAATTGGTTAATACCCGTCAAGAATGCTGCCAGGTGTCTGGTGTCTGGTTATGCATCTTGTCTGCAGCAGGTCTTAAACAGCAAAAGGGAGCTCCACTAAGTGATATAGATGCTTGACATGAAGGGGTGGAATATGTTTGAGACTGGAAAGGTCATTATAAGTTGCATTTGTGGAACCCACTTGAAGCATTCATTGTGTTGAGCCATTTCAATTGCTTTTGTTTGATTTGATCTGATCATTGCAAACAGCTGAAAGCCTACATCTTGACAATATACCCAATTTGCATTGGGGATTGAATAATTTGAAATGCAACTGTAGAAAGACCTGGTAAAGCAGGTGGGTGCAATTAATGATAAGGTAGAACAGAAAATTAGCAATATGCTTCCTTTAAACTTCAATAAGTCAAATTTCATTCCTGGTTTCATTTTGGTAGATGTTACTTACAATAATCTTTAAGGGAGCCACAGATTTTGAAACCTTACTTTTTAATTGAATCAATTAATGATTTTGGTTGGTTCCATTGACACATTATTATAGTACAGTATTTCTCACATGTTGGTATTTTGAGTTTCTCTAATCATATTGTTTATATTTTTTACAGTATTGCTTGTCTATTGCCAGTCAGGGGTGCCAGTAATTTGAGCCCACTGTATGCAGTGCATTGAATGTAATCACTGTCTTATCTAAACTGCATTTTCCAATTATTTATATGGTATGAAATACATGTTCTACTGCTTTTGGGAGCTGATCAATGAAACAGAATGTAGTTTAAGTCCCACTACGTGTGGGAGTTTTACAAATTTGCTAAATATACAACTGCAATTTAATTTACAGGCGCCTGACCTGCACACAAGGCGTCGCACGAGTGCGATGTGACCAGGTAATTGTGTCTGTCTACTTGCCCGTCTCACCCAGGTAGCACTGTACCAATAAAAACATTTAACGTCTAAGAGCTGCTGTTGTAACGTTACGTCATGTCATACAGTCAATTACATATTGTGTGGTCAGCATTAAGGTTTAAAACCGTCTGATCTTGGATTACAGGTTCTGTAATGGTCAATGTGCCTAACCAGGGGGCAAACTCGTTAAAATGACAGAATGTAGCTAAAACAACAAACTGCAGGTACTTTTATTTATATCGCTGTATTTACACTGGGAGCCAAATTCCAATCTTTTTTTACTCCAAAAAAGAGTTAAATTTAAAGAGCATCTGTAATGGAACTAAAAGCACGTGACTATCTGTGTTGGTAAATGAGGCGGTAGGGAGAGGCAGGTGTTACTGACACTCACCCACTGCTTCTTCTTAGTCTGGGACAGGAGCTGCTTGTGCTGCCCAACCATCTTCTTCACCTCCTCCACCAGCTCCTCCTTACACTTCTCCTTCACCGTCTTACACTTGCGCTCCATTTCTGCCTGGGCCCCCGACACTGCCTTGCTCACCGCCTGCCTCTTCTCCTCCTCCGTCTCCGAGCGCAGCTGGAGACATATCCAAGAGTTACAGCACACCCCCTGATTGATTCTACACAGTCGCTCTACCATTCCCAGATGGGATTGTTTTGGTTGCTAAAACATCAGTAATTCAGTGTTTATACACCTCTGAAAAAGAATCTACCAAACAAGCTCCTAGTTTCCAGAAAGAACTACTGTACCTGTTTATTTATGTAGTGTAATTTACTGTTTACTGTCAAGTGTTCTTTATATTTATAGATTTCTTTTTTACATAATTTATGTTTTTATCATTTCAATGTGACCTTGTTGTCATTAAAAATGAGAAATTTGACCACCCTCTAAAAATGTTCTAATTAAACATAAAAACCACTATATCTTCACATTTAAACGGACTCCCATGAATGCAGTACATAAAGATGGCTCACAATTTCAACTGAACACTGCACAAATGAGTCAATCAAACCCCTTCAGCCTCGCTAGCGTAGCAGCCCACCAATCATCATAATCTGCTAAATAATCTTAGTGCTGCTACAATGCCACTGATGGCTGGACAGCAGGGATCACATTTCAGAGGAAACAAGCAGGGACCGCTCACTGCTTAACCCTCAGCCTCACCTTCTCCAGGGCCTCTCTGACCACACGCTCCGTCTCCCTCTTGTTGTCCGCCTTCATCATCTCCTTGACGTCGTTAAAGATCTTGGTGTACTTCTCGTGACACATATTCTGGCAGGCTCCATCCGAGGCCGTTTGGGTGCTGCGGTGCAGGGTGCGTGGTGAGGCGGCCGGCGCCTTTTTAGTCTGCGTGGAGACTGACAGCTTCTCTGGCTGGTGCGGCGTGGTCACGGGGATCTCCTGGCTGGAGCTAACCGCTTCCATCTCAGGCTCTGGGTCCTGGACAGAGGAAGGAGGACAAGGGAGCTGGGTAGGAGACGGAGGCCAACAAACACAGAGAGAAGCCCAACCCACATAACACACAGACACACTGACACGTAGTGCTTATGGTGAGACTCACACTGACTTCCTGTTTAGTCTCTGGAGCTTGGATGCGACGGCTCTTCTTGGCTTTGGGCTCCTGTCTGTCTGTCGGTCGCTCCCTGTCTGCCTGCCGCTCTGCCTTCTGCAGTGGAAAGAAACACCACGGCGGGTTAGTGACGCTGCGCTGTCCGAGATCTTCCAGCACCTGTTAGATTAATGTCTCCGTTACCATGGCGACGACTCCAGCTAGAGCCGCAGCGATACAGATGGTGCGGGGGTATCAAACTTTGTGTTTCCGTTGAGGCGTTCTCCTATTCATATTAACAAGAGTAACCTGCCTGGTGTTGTCAGGCAGCCACCAGGTGGAGACATTATTTCATTACAAGTAAACCAAATGATTAACATCTATTTATCCAGGGAAAACAAACTGAGACCAGAGTCTCTTTCACAATTGTGCCCTGAGAGACAACAAAATGAAATAGTTAAAATAGAAACAGAAGTCAAGTAACTAAAACACAACAGAAGTATAAATATCTAATGGAATTTACAAAAAAAGTCAGACTTTAAAGGAAACAATCATAGTGAACAATAAAAGGTCATGAAACAGACATTGAAATGTGCTTACAGTAACTAAAGCCTCTAGCTTAAGTTTGCTATTAATATCATTCCATGAATGCACGGTATTCAAACACAGTTTTACCAACTCAGAGTGAACCCATGGTGTCTCAAGTAATAAAAATTCCTGAGCCCAAGACTGATATAATATTACACCACTGTAAATATAGTTTTACATATATTATAGTTTCTGTAAAGCTGCCTTGTACACAAACATCAACCAATGTCTGGACCTTCTAAAATCCAAAGTGTACCAGCCAAATGCAGTGAAAGCAATGTGTGTGAACATTTGCTCCAGTAATAAAGCCCAATGCTGTAAGATATACTGCATCCAAATGTTTCTGCCCTGATGCTGACCCATGTATATAGTACATCACCATAACCAAACACTGACATAAGTGGCCTGTAAAATTTCCTCTCTATGCTATGAGGACAGACATGATTTATTCCTATAAAAAACCCAATTCTCACTTTCAGCTTCCTCACCAGCTCGGTAATGTGTATTAAAACAAAATTCCCAGGTATTTATAAGAGGGGACATCTCTATTTCAGCTCTAAAACAGAGCCATCTAGTGTAGTAATGTTCAGGTATTTGTAAGAGGGGACATCTCTAGTTCAGTTCTAAAACAGAGCCATCTAGTGTAGTAATGTTCAGGTATTTATAAGAGGGGACATCTCTAGTTCAGCTCTAAAACAGAGCCATCTAGTGTAGTAATGTTAAGGTATTTGTAAGAGGGGACATCTCTAGTTCAGTTCTAAAACAGAGCCATCTAGTGTAGTAATGTTCAGGTATTTATAAGAGTAATGTTAAGGTATTCATAAGAGGGGACATCTCTAGTTCAGTTCTAAAACAGAGCCATCTAGTGTAGTAATGTTCAGGTATTTTTAAGAGTAAGGTTAAGGTATTTATAAGAGGGGACATCTCTAGTTCAGTTCTAAAACAGAGCCATCTAGTGTAGTAATGTTCAGGTATTTGTAAGAGGGGACATCTCTAGTTCAGCTCTAAAACAGAGCCATCTAGTGTAGTAATGTTAAGGTATTTATAAGAGGGGACATCTCTAGTTCAGTTCTAAAACAGAGCAATCTAGTGTAGTAATGTTAAGGTATTTATAAGAGGGGACATCTCTAGTTCAGTTCTAAAACAGAGCAATCTAGTGTAGTAATGTTAAGGTTTTGCAAATGTAGCTCTGGAAAACACCATGTACTTAGTTTAACTAATTTAACTAATTTAACAAAGGTCTTACAAGTGCATTTTGTAACAAATAAAAATGGAAGAAAAGATTGCAAGAGTGTAAATGCTTGAATAAGTGAGGGTGCTGCTGCATAAAGTACTTTATCAGCAACATCGAAATGGTATTTATATTTTAGCACATTGTTACAGATATCATTTACGTACATAGTAAACAATAACGGGCCCAAAATTGAATCCTGTGGGACTCGCTTATGAATATTAATGAAACAAGACAAGCACCTGTGATCTATTACTAAGATCATTATGAATCCATGCACAAGTGTCTACAGCTGATCCCAGTGACATCAGTTTTATAAGCAGCACTGAATGATCAACTTTATCAAAGGCCTTCCACATGTCAATAAAGAAGGCAGCACAGTTTAACCTACAATCAACAGCTTTAACCATTCACAACCAATGTAGTGGCTGTCATGCTACTGATATTTATTTACAATGCAGTTGAACATTTACTAGTGACTCCAAAATGTTGACAAGACAATTAAGAGAGGTCTATAATTAACAAGGTCACCAGTATCCCCACCTTTGTGTAGGGGAAACACACACAGTCTTCCAAATCTTACGTACAACACCAGAGGTCAATTTAAGTGAAAAATATGAGTAGGAGCATCAGATGATTTCAGCCCTGGGTCAAGACCATCAGCACCTGACAACTTCCTAGTGTCTATAGTTAGCAGGGTATCAGTAACTTCATTTGTAGTGAAAAGGTTTGTGCCTTAGCCCATGCCACATATCTTCTAGAAATAGTAACAGATATCTGAATTGAACCATGGGTTTGACCTGTTCCTCACCCTAACCTTAGTGTATGGAGCGTGCTTATCTGCAATGACATTAAAGATACTAATAAATAGCTCGAAGGCCAACTCGGGTTCATGAATGGTAGAGATACAGTCAAGATTACTACAGCCAAGATCCTGTACACAACACATGCTATAGGGCAATGGTCACTAACTCCTAGTGGAAATACTCCATATTAGTATCAAAGTGGACTTCTTAGGCAATTTAAGATTAGGCCATGTGGGTTTATTTATTAACTGAGAGAGATTTACCTCAGTGCAGAAATATTTAATACTGACTGCGTCCAGTGACTCCTAGTTCAATTTAACACCTACAGTAGGATAATAACTTCAGTAGATAAGAATAGCTAAATATTCTGTAATATGGCCAGTGGTGGAAAGAGTACTGAAAATCTGTACTCAAGTACTGTTGGATTACTGAAATACTACTCAATTACAATTACTGATGTTAAAAAAGTAATTAAGTAAAAGTACAAAGTATTATTCTCAAAACCTACTCAGAGTACTAGTTACTTTTTAACAGATGATGTTCAATGCATCAACAAAAAGCATTCAAGACAAAGGGGATTATATATGTTGAACATTAATTGTTTAGCATAATGTGAAAGAGTGGTACATTTGGTTAAATGACTGCTGATTTAACCTATTGTATTGAAATTTGTTGTCCTGATATTTTGTGCAGCGCACACGCACATTCTTCCAGGTGCGGCCTTGGGCGTTCGTCCTGCGTATTTTTGTCCTTATTTCCACTGTTCTCAATGTTGTTGTCCTCTGTCTCTATTTGGTTTCTGTTGCTCCAAACCCTCAGTCAGGGTTCAAAATGACTTAGGACTCTTGGGGGGTCCCCTAAAATGTCGTTATAAAGATTTGTAAAACAAATGGCCACTGGATTGAATAATAATGATATCTGAAAAGACTACCTATTTGGTAAAATTTTACTTTGACTCAAATTAGTAAATCCATGATCCGAACCAAAATCTTTCGGGAAACATTTAATATCACTTTGTCCAGGGCAGGGCCATACACAGACATTTTAAGTGGCATGTTATTGCTTTGATTATTTAGTTAGCCTACAACATAAATATAATAAGATATGAACGTGAAAGTCTCTTAATGATGACTTATTCGTCTATTTGTTTGTTATTCTACAGTACATAGGCTATTGTATTATTTGGGTATTATGTTTCATTTGATTTAGGTTAATTAAGATGTTTTACTGTTGTGTGTTTCAATTCAAAGCAGGAAAAGTAGCACAATCTGATGACAACTATTCAGCAACACTACTTTGAACCTGAATTAATGCGCTGTAGGGGTGGAACGGTACATGTATTCATATTGAACCGAAATGGTACGGGCATCGCGTTTCGGTGCGCGAATTTACACAGAGAATACACAGTATAAAATGACATTAAACTTGCGTGCAAATTAATTAATGTAATGCGGAACTACCGTTAGATACGCAGGTTGTTTATGGACACCTAATCTGTAGCCCTGCCTTAGCCAACCTCCACACATGCAGTTTTTTGTCAGCCCGGCGGTCCGGTCCAGTGAGTGAGTCAGAGATAGCAGCACTAAGGACACGTATGGCGAGTGGTGGCGACCCACAAGAGTTATAGGACCCGCCAACGTCTAAGATCGCATGTTTGGGAAAACGTTCGTTTCCCAGTCAGTTACAGTCCTAGATTGTATATATCAGTTACAGTAGTACAGGCGATAGAATGGTAGATAAAATGAGGACTGTTTGTCAGCGTTATTCAGCAGTTGTTGAGTATGTGATTGGAAATACCTCTAACATGCTAACAGATATCTGACACAATCACCCAGATGTGCTAGCTCATGGGAGAGACTGTATGACACTAGATGGTACAGCTTCAGACATGCACAATAAAAAAAATTGCATTCTGCATTTTTGTTTAGCTTTTCCCTCCATTGTACCAAACTCGTACCGAACCGTGATGTCTGAACCGAATCATGACTTCTGTGTACCGTTTCACCCCTAGTTGACTGAAATATACTCGGCTGATCAGAGCTGGGCTGTACAATACATGCCTGGACTGGGTTGAGCTGTGGCCAGCTGGCCTTTTTAACTGTACTGTGTGGTGCAAAATATTGTTTAAATTATTGTAGAACCTTTGGCTATATTAAATCCATTTTAATGAAGACATCTGTTAATAATCAATGTTCACTAAGCCAATCTACAATTTACCCCAACAATAGCTAATTTGTCATAAGCACAATTTACCCTTGAAAGAAGTTGATGAGCTTTCTTTTTCCTCTTCCTCTCCATGATTAGCTTCCTAGGTATCTTACCAAGCTCTCATGTACACACTCATTCATGCTCAAATCAAATTAACTCTAATCAACTCACAGACTTGAAGACTCATCATCATTAACTGGGCAAGTAGTTAAAGCTAGCTTTGAATAACTAGTCTAGCTGCTAGGTCTGCTGTAGAGATGGACATTCTGAATCACTATACTGATCTGAATCATTTAGTTCATTTAATTAAGGATTCTGATCTTTTGACTCACTGAATCATTTAATTAATCTTTTTGTTCACCTGCTTAATCTCATGATGGCATTATATCATTTTCTATAATAGCACTGAATTAAATGTTTCCAGCACAAAAGCAGATTAACCATATTTTTTTCCAAAATAAGCAAATTATTTAGTCTTCATGAAGTAAACCTTTGTCTAACCTTTGTATACTTATGCCCATCATTACCTTTGACTAAATGTGACAGACCCTACGAGTTATGTTATTACTTATTTTTTTATTACTAATTATTTAGTTAGCTCAACATATGACCACATTGTGATATGAATATGAACAACTTTAGAAGATTAATAATAGAGTATAGCATATTACAATTGAAGTATTCTGTTAGGCTACATTGTCTATTATTGTATATGTTAACTTCATTTGGTTAACATATTTCATAAAATTTGGTTAACATGTTTAATGCACATCATTGTGAAGAGGGAAAGGTACATTTAGCATAATCTGATGAGTAAAGTTTTTTGTAAAAATGTTTAAACAAATTTAATTTAAATGCTTTAATTAGTATGTCCAACATTCCATTATTAAGAGAATAATTTATGAAACTGTAGTCTACAATTACTATTAACTATCCAACACAACTTTTCATAATCAAACATAAGGAGTAACACAAATAACCTTCATTGCTAATAATTTTACTTTTTGTATTGGCAAATACACAATTTGCGTAGCAGTGTTCCTAACATGTCATTCAAACTCTTTGCTGATTGGATTGTGTTCACCAAGTCTGCGTTTAAAATCTCTTTCTCACTTTCGGTTGCGCGCAGGACTGTTTCTGAATATCAGACGGAGATTCTTTAAGGCTTGTGGGGGAGATGAAAGCAAAACTTGACTGAACTCTGTGTGACTTCATAGGCAAAATCTCTGTGATTCCCATGAACAAATCTTTTAGAGCAGCGATTCAGTACACCCAGTTCACTGAAACGACTTGTTTGTTCAGGATTCGCACATCACTAGTCTGCTGTTAGTTGTCAGCACATTTGGCTTCAATACCCAGAAAGCTAGCAAGAAACATTGACAAACATACTCTTCTAATCATTACAGTGGGTATCAACTTAATGCAACCTTTGATATAGGATGTAATAACAAAATTATAATATTGTACTATAAGTAATTATGGAGAGATCAACATAATCAAATCACTTACAGGATTATCATTCATGATTTCGGTCTTAACCGTCCGTGTGGACTACACCTCTACATTGAAGACATTCCTGGCAGGCTCCTGCCCAGAAAGCAGTGGACAATCCTCAACCGTCTGAGGACAGGTGTGGGACGCTTCGGGGCAGCAATGATAAAGTGGGGCATTGCGGACAGTGCCCGGTGTGAGTGCGGAGACCCACTACAAACTGTGGAACACATTCTAACTAGCTGCCCCATATATCGGCCCCCAAACGGCGAACGTGGTCTAATTGAGCTTGATCACAGGACACTGGTCTGGCTTGCCTCAACAGAACTAAAGGTCTAAGGACATACGCAAGAGAGAGAGAGAGAGTCTGTGTGGAGTTTCGGTTTGCCGCGTTCAACTACATGTGTGCGCGAGCAGTTTTTATTGACCCTTTTGCGATTGGGTGAAAAAAAATGAGTTAAGATTTGGATAATAAATTTTAGGTCTACAAAGTAGCGAATTGTGATTTAAAAAGTAGCGAAGTACTATAAAATGACTATTTAAGTAAGAGTAAAATTACAGACTTGAAAAAATACTCATGAAAGTACAAGTACCCGAAAATAATACTTAATTACAGTAACGGAGTAGTTGTAATTCGTTACTTCCACCACTGAATATGGCTACGCATATTTATCTTTGAAGAAGGTGAACAATATTCTCCAACAATTGTAATTTTACAGTTAGTACCTAAAATGTAAGACTCAATGCTAACAGCTCAAATTGATTAGGAATGGAGAATTTTTTTAATTCAGACAAATATTGCCACACCACCACCTCTACTCATTCTATCAGCTTTAAAAACGATGTCCCCAAATAAACCAATATCAGAATCCACAGTTTTCATTGATAACCACATCTCAGATAAAACCAGGAAATCAGGAAATCAGGACTGGCCTGAGAAACTAAAATCTTAATAAAATTAATTAGGCAATAAACTACATATATTTAAATGTAATGACCCAAGACCCTTCCCATAGCAGCTGTTAGTAAACCCTGGGCTTATTTAAATTATAATATAAGATCTTAATGTGTGCGAATGAGAAAGCAGAGAGAGGGAGAGAGAGAGACAATACACAGATGGGATACAAATGAAAGAAAAACCAACATAGTTAATGTGTTGTGCCACCATAAGACGTCAGACCAGCTTCAATGCACCTTGGCATGGATCTGAGTCTCTGGAAATTTACTGAAGGGATAGAATAGCATTCCTCTAAAAGATATTCCCTCATTTATAGTTTTGATGATGGTGGTGCTGTCTAAAACTTTGGTCCATAATCTCCCATAGGTGTTCAATAGGGTTGAGAACAGGTACTAGCTCCCCTCACTGTGTATAGCTTGATCTCCACACCCAAAGAAACAGAGACAAAGACAGACAAAAGTGTGTGTGTGTGTTTGTTTGCAGAGCGCCACACGTACATGCTTGACCTGCTCGTTGTTGTTGTTGCTGGTGGAGGAGATGGAGGACTCGGCCTCCTCAGTCAGCCTCTCCGTCAGCCTCTCCTCTCCGTCGTCCCTGCGCTCCTCAAGCCGCTCCACCATCTTGGCCTTCCAGAATCGGCCCTCCCTCTGGAAGCGCTGGGACAGCTCCAGCTCATCGCAGGCCTTCTTCCAGCCCGCGCTACGCTTCACCTGCAGCTGTTGCACTGACACCTTGATGTCCTGGATGTTGTCTGCTGGGATCCAGGCTCTGGGGACGCATACACACAGTCAGGGCAGCCAGGGACATAGCTCTGAAAGCTGGGGACACTACTGCTAGAGTCTGGATGGCAAGTGCAAGATATATGCCATTACATCCTAACACTGTAAAGGAACCAGTGGTTTGTAATCAGTGTCTCTAAGACATCAAACATCCTGTGTGTATCAATACCAGCACAGTGGGCTGTTGCGATTATCAGTGTTGATGCGCATGCTGTGGATGGTGTTGCCATGGTTACGGCTGACCTCTGATGCTGGTGGCCGAAGAAGCGGACATCCACCTGGTTATCCTCCCGCTGCAGGATCTTAGCCGGCCAGTAGCCAAAGCCCTTCATCTTAGCCCACACCACCTCGTGAGTGGGCGTCTGCAGTCACAAGAACAAATCGGCACAAAGGTGCAATTATACAAACCTTGAGGTGTAAAAATGGATTCAACAATGGGCTGCAGGGTTTCGTTTGATAGATTACTTTGAACATGTTTTTCTTGCAGTTTCAGTGGTTAGAAAAGTAACAGTTCAGATAAGGACACTGAAAAAAGTCAAGAAAAGCACTGAACATTTTGGCACGTCTCTTGGCCAGGTTTGTCCTTCCTTTAGACTGCATCAGTTATAAAGACACTAAATATTACTAAAGTAATAATAATCAGCAGTCTTCAGGCTTTCTAATGCTTGCCTAACACTGTCCTTGTGTCTCATTCACAAGTTAGCCTGTCTTCTGTATTATGAAGGGTCTGTCTCCGACTAGACTGGATGAAATGGGCAAGGGTAAAGAGATGGTTGAGATCAGGGTTTCTCACACCGTCCTTTTACATTTCAATCACAGCTCACACTTTCAAAACCTCTGCCTTATACGGTCAGAAACTGGACAGCCTGAAAACCTGAGCAAAATGTATTTATATAAACATGTGTGGACATATGAATCATATTAAATTACTTATTCATTCACCTAACATTGAAGTTTGAAGGCAATCAATAACATTGATCCTTTCTATAAATAACCCATCAGGTAACATTGATCCTTTCTATTAATAACCCATCAGGGACGGTTCAACCTTTTCACACAGTTTTCATTTCACACTTGTAACATTTCTCAAAATTAATGTTGTAAATACATTGAGTGTTTCAGCAATGGTTTCATACTTACGCAAGGGTAACAGAACCAGTTGTCAGGTCGTGCATTGGACAGGTAAAAACAGTTTTTGCACAGCATCAACTCGTTTAACTGTAGAGGGACAGAAAAATCAAACAGAACCAACAAGAGTATATAGACAGCTTTCCTGCCACTCAGTCCAAATATTGTGCAGGACTGAAAACTTCATCAATCACATTTCAGCCATCATGTAAACAGTCTTAATTCATAGAAACTGCATTAACTCAATGTGGCCTCAGTTTCTCTGCATTTCATTGTATCTCACTGTTGAAAACCAATCCATTACCTTTTGAAACCAAGGGCCCTGAAAACAATATTTAGCGCAGATAAACAGTTTACCTCATGGCATGTGTCACTGTAAAGCAACCGTGCAATCTCTGCCTGGTCACTGTGCACTGCAAAAATAAAAAAAAGGTTCCTTAATGTTTGGAAAATAACTCTCGATGACAGATCACACTTTCTATTTTTCATTGAAATTATATGTCAGCAACCGCTGCAGGCTTGCTGTCTGTAATTTACAAATGCAATTTATTTAAGATGTGATACATTTTAATTGAAAGACGTCAAACGGCACCCTTTTCAGTATGTAATGAAATTCTTTTAAGCAGTCTCAGATAGGCCCTGGTGAAAATTAGTGCTCATGATAAACACGCAGTTGTGAGCGGCCACTCACAGCTCCTCACCTCCAAACAAGATGGCCGTATTGTGCACGATCAGCTGGGCGTCTGCCTTGAACTCGTCAAAGCTCTTGTATTTCCCCTCAGTGAGGTTCTGCAACACAAAGACAAAGCACAAAGAGCCCTATTCACTGAACAGGGCTGCTGCTGGCGCTGCAGTACCACAAGAGAACACAAGGGTGCACTATATATCTACAGACAGAGAGCCGAGTCCAGCAGGGAAGGGCCAGCAACCAGCCAATCCAGAGGCCTTGCTGGTGTTCACGAGATGCAAAATGGACACAAAAAAACATGTCTGAGCCTTACTTGTAAAGAACAATTTAAAAAACGTTGCTAAAGTGTGCACTGAAGAACAGGAAGCTAAGTCATTGGCGGGCGGCGCTGTGCCGTTTCACAGCCTACTTGGCAGGCAACTCTTGGCCGGCAGGATGCACCAGTGATCACGGTGCAGAGGAGACCTCACTGACCCCACGCTGTGAGGAGAGGCAATCTGATCTGCTACACAATCACAGCTTTATACTGGGGCTACGGCTCACGGGATCATACACAGACCCTCACCAAACCGACTGCACAACTCCCAAATTACTCTGTTCCCTGTGGAGTGCACTACTTTTCACTACGTACCACATATTTAGGGTGCCAATCGGAACTCACACAGGGTGACACTATCATAAACACCATGAAAGACCATCTAAAGGAAATCTGTTGCTAGCATAAGTCTGACATTAGATCAACTAAATGTTTCAACAGTTCACCATACATCATGGAAGGATGTATAATGGAAAGGTCACAAATGATAGTGTCAAAGGTAGTGCACTAACTAAGGCCTACCCACAGTGCCAAATGTTGTGTTGAGCTGTGTGTTACGGCAGGTTATAAACCGGATGGTTTGAAACCTGATTGCTGATTGGCTGACACTGTGTTGTGTCACAGCACTTAGCTGTTCTTAGCTGCCCCCCCTGCATTATTGCTGAATTACCTCCTGGATGTTGTTGACGTCCAGTGCCGTGTGGATGAGCCTTCTGTACATGGGGTGCTTAGTGTCTTTGCCTTTCTTGTTCAGGTCCACAGCCTGCCATGTCAGAAGAGAAATAATCATATTCAAAACCACTTTCATAGGCCAAGAGGGAAGGAGAGGCTCTGGAACACAGCCAAGACATTGTGGTGGCACATTTCATCGGCCTTGACTTAAAGTGGAATAAAACATGGCAAAGCTTCAATGCATTGATGTGGGCCAACTGGCACCCTATTCCCCATATAGTGCTCTCTTTTTGACCAGAATCATATGGGTTGAAAGATCTGCACCATCTAGGGCCTAGGGTGCCAGTCGGACCACAGACAGTTACAGCCTTGCCCAAGCTGAACACAAACACAACACTCACCCTCTCTTTCATTCGCTGGACGATAAAACGCAGGTATTTACACATCTCCTGCTTGTTTAGATTCTTCTTTTTACTACCCTGCAGAGCGGGAAGGACAGAAAAAGAAAGTCAGAGAGGAAGAGAGAGGGGAAGGGGAATGGAGCACAAGACAAAGAGTTAAAGAAAAAAGAGTTTGAAAGAGAAGGAGAGGGAAAGAAAGAAACAGAGTAGAGAGAAAAAGAAAAACAGACAGGGAGAGATAAACAAGTCAGTATGATCCTGTAATCTGTCCAGCTTCCAATTTAAACCACGTGGGGGTAAGAGAGAATTCAGACTGACTGTGTTTATTTGATATCATAAATTAACCCAACTATAAAAGCCGGTAAAAGACTGTCTGTAGCATAGCATACAATGATGACATGGACGTGGAAGACAGAGCAGAGAGAAAACAGGCTAAGTGCTCATGCGTTGCCAGGAAAATGAGGTGGAGACCGAGCTGCACTTCCTAATCTGTACATAAGGGCATCTGACTAGTGTCCAAAACTCGGGTGTCCTTTTGTCTAATGTCATGATTTGGTTGAAGCCCTGATAACATTTGGCTTAAAAAATATGCAAAAATTAAACTATCATACAGGGGGACAATACTTTCACAGTATTGTACATTGTGTGACTAAAGAAATAAAAACTAGGAAACAAACTTATAATTTGTTTCAAATGTGTTTTATACTCGAGGCAGTCTGTACAAGTTTTTAGACATCTATTTTCAAAAGTTTGCATTGTTCTCTCTAATCCTTGGATAAAAATCCCAACGTCTATTAATGATGGTTGGACAGGTAGATTAAACCCTTAAAAAGCTTTCCATTTCACTGATTGAATCAGGATGCACTGCACAACGATCACATGGGCTCATTAGTTTTTTCATTCTCCCCATTTTCCTCCCCTCCCAATACCCACTAACCCTGCCTTTACAGCAGCTCCACAATGGCGAGGGGCACCTTTAGTCGGATCATGCACAGGATGATTACATTGACAGTCTATACTTCCACAAATTAATTTACAGGCTCTGGGTCTGCACAAAAGGGAGTTGCTGGAGAGCGACGTGGCAAAGTAGATCATTTGACTTATTTATCTCAAATCCTGGGCACTGCTATGCCAGTTTGCCCTGCCTTGTGCTGGAGGTCCGGGCAAAATCTAGTCAGGCTCGAATTACTGACTATCATGATATAGCCCGCTATGTCACGCGGACCACTAGTTAGCTAGCAACCTTTGAAAGATGCAGCATTAAGACCTAATACCTTATTAAATGATTCCCAAATTAAATGAACAAGGGTCCGAATGCATTAGGCAGACTCCTTGAACAAGAAAAAGCATAAAAGGTACTTAGAGATGTTAATCAGCAAACATGAATCAGGGAGAGCTGTATGGAAGTTGTTTTGTTAACTATGCTAATTTAATGTGTTGGTGTAACTGTGACATTAGAGACAAACATTAATGCTTCTCATTCACAGTTGTTTTGGTAGGGAGATGTGGATAGGGGAAGCAATGATAAATATAACTCCTTACTTAAAATCTCAGATTTTACCAACTTGCAATTCATAGTTGTAACAGCGATTTGTATGTACTAACGAATGTGTAGTATCACACTGCGGGGAAGGATTCACAAGTGGTCGAAGTGCTCAGGACATCTCTTGCAACAAGCACTAAAAAAACTAAGCCGGTACCTTTTAAAAGAGAATGCCTGTACAAAATGCTATGGATGGTTCTGGCTCAAAAGAAAGGATGAGTTGACAGCGACGACTAAAGAAATTAATGGCATTTAGCATTTTAAATTAATTGCATGCGTTAATCTTCATGTATTTCAATTTAATATTTATTTTACACACTCAAGTTAATCAAAATAGTTCTTAATTGAAACCCTAAGGTACATATCTAATAACACATTTTAAATAGTGTTATACTTTTTTAACCTGTGTGTGAAGTTTACATAAAAGCTATTTATTATAATGAATGTTTTATTAAATCACTTCCTTTGGCATGTTAACATTTTTCAATAAATCCTAAATAAATTGTATATAGAAAAATATTGGGGTCTGGAAACACTTCCCCCTGGGGAGGACAACATATGCCTAAAAGTTTAAAATGAGAGTCAACAGCCAAGGAGCTATAGATTATTTTGTAATCTACCCCAAGTGTCCAAATGAATAATTTTCATAACTATAAAAACATGATATTGTTACAAAAAAGTTTATATTTTTACAAAACACACCTGATACGTACTACGTAATAGCCAGGATAAAAGACTCTGGTTATGCACGCCTGTAGTTTTTGTTCTGTGTTGCTCAGAAGGATCAAACCAAAAAATGAATTAGCTGTCTGCGAACATCTAGATAGCTTGGAGATTCAGAATCAAATAAAATTCAGCAGCTAGAACACTGTTTTGAAGGTCAAATATCTGGAAATAGTTGGGTGACTGTTTGTTAAAGAAGCATTTAAAGGTGGATTTGGATCAAGTTTTTGATCGTTTTCACAAAAATATATTTTATCAATGAAAACAATGC
Source organism: Umbra pygmaea (assembly GCA_016801145.1). NCBI lineage: Eukaryota > Metazoa > Chordata > Actinopteri > Esociformes > Umbridae > Umbra > Umbra pygmaea. The sequence continues at coordinate 28,625 of JACXGM010005154.1, forward strand.
TCAATTTTATTGCTGGGACCCTTTGGATGATGAATCAGAGAAAGATAGCTGACTGTAAGTACATTTTTTTGTCAGATATAGATGTATTAGCTGAGTCGCAATAATGAACAGGATTGTTTACAATGCGCTAATGATGCCCTAACCTCACATTATTAAGTAGCTTTTTATTTTTGTCATAGCTATTGTAAATCGGGTATGTTAGCGAAATGTGAGATTATAATCTTTCTGTACATTTAAGACATGCACAGTAAAAGTAGCATGTGTGAATAGTGATTGTAATCAAGTCCCGCTGGAAGCAGCCTGTGTGTACTGCCGGCGGGACACTGCTCCTTAGCAGGTTCAATTTATGCAAAGAGTCAATATTTGCAGTGTTGACCAGTCTTTTTCAAGAGCTCTGCAATCTGCCCTGGCATGATGTAACTTCTGGAGCACATCCTGACTGATGGCAGCCCATTCTTGCATGATCAATGCTTGGAGTTTGTCAGAATGTGTGGGTCATCCGCCTCTTGAGAATCAACCACATGTTCTCAATGAGATTAAGGTCTGGGGAATTTCCCGACCATGGACCCAAAATGTTGATGTTTCGTTCCAAGCCACTTAGATATCACTTTTGCCTTGTGGCAAGGTGCTCCATCATGCTGGAAAAGGCATTGGTCATTACCAAACTGTTCTTGGATGGAAATTGCTATCAGAGGAATTGTTGGTTCCATTCTTTATTCATGGCTGTGTTTTTAGGCAAAATTTTTAGGCAAAAGTCCACTCCCTTGGCTGAGAAGCAAGCCCACACATGAATGGTCTCAGGATGCTTTACTGTTGGCATGACATAGGGCTGATGGTAGCGCTCACCTTGTCTTCTCCAGACAAAGTGTTTTCCGGATGGCTTAAACAATCGGACTTTACCCCAGTCCTCAGCAGTCCAATCCCTGTACCTTCTGCAGAATATCAGTCTGTCCCTGATGTTTTTTCTGGAAAGTGGGTTCTTTGGTGTCCTTCTTAACATCAGGCCTTCCTCCAAGTCTTCGCCTCACTGTGCGTGTAGATGCACTTACACCTGCCTGCTGCCGTTCCTGAGTAAGCTCTGCACTGGTGGTGCCCTGATTGCGCAGCTGAAATCAATTTTAGGAGAAGGTCCTAGGGCTTGCTGGATTTTCTTGTGTGCCCGGATGCCTTCTTCACAACAATTGAACCTCTCTCCTTGAAGTTCTTGATGATCTGATAAATGGTTAATTTAGGTAGAATCTTACTTGCATTAATATCCTTGCCTGTGAAGCCCTTTTTGTGCAAAGCAATGATGCAGCATGTTCTTCCTTGGATGTAACCATGGTTGACAGAGGAAGAACAACGATTTCAAGCACCACCCTCCTTTTAAAATTTCCAGTCTGTTATTCTGACTCAATCTGCATGACGGAGTACTCTCCAGCCTTGTCCTCATCACTCTCACCTGTTAACGAGACAATTACTGACATGATGGCAGCTGGTCCTTTCGTGGCAGGGCTAAAATGCAGTGGAGACGTTTTTTGGGGATTAAGTTCATTTTCATGGCAGTGGGACTTTGCAATTTATCTGACCACTCTTCATGACATTCTGGAGTATATAAAAATTGCCCAGAGGGAGCAGACTGTGAAAATTTGTATTTGTTCCTTTCTCAAAAACTTTGACCACGACTGTACAGGAATACATCTTTCCCCTGAATTTATTTCCCTTGATTTTTTTATATTAGTCTTTTTATTGAAGACAATAACACTACAGGGACAAGGAACTTCTGAAAATACACTTTGTTTGTTCCTCTCTACCTCCAAACAACCTATCCTTCCCAGGAGATTTGGAGCATATTTTGAGCACACAGCAAGCTCTGGGCAAGACAAAAGGAAATATTAGATTTGCATTTGCTCTGGAGCGAAAACAATGAGAGAAGCGATTCAAAACTTTTTGCCAAAGACCTAGTTAGTTTCATAATATACATTGGTAGCTAGTTAGAAATTGTGAAATGTCAATTTTGCTAAACAAATGTGGTTTATATTTTATTAGTTTATGTAGTTTTCAACAGCTGGATCTCATATACGAGTTCCTAATGTTTACTAGTCTGAAAACACATTTTTTGTAGTTTAACAAAATAATATAATGCATGTTTAAATGTTAACTACAAATTAGTGTTTGTTTACCTGGCAGTGGATATTTGACTTGCAAACATGGTAGCAGTGTGTATGTGATATAGAAACACATCTTAGCGACAGCCTCTTGCTAGGTGAGCACTTACTATCTAAAGAGGTGAAATTATATATTTTGTGTATTTTCACAGAGTACAGAGAAAGGGCACATTTAGACACTATTCTCCACATCTGGCTTGGTGTAGTAGAGTGCATCAGTACTTACCCTGCACACCACACATTGCCAGTGGGATCCACTGTCGCGGGGCTTGAACTCGTCAGACAGGCATTTGAGGTGGTAGACGCGGAAGCAGTTATCACACACCAACACGTCTCCTGGAAGGTGGCACTCAAAGCAGTACCAGTCGTGGCTTTCTGCCTCCCATTCCTGAAAAAAACCAAACACAGTGATCGGTGCCCCCCCTCCGCACCGGCTTAACCTGTAGACTGGGCTGCTCTAGGGGGTCACGACTGATAGGCCGAGCTAATGGGGCCACTCCTGGAGCCGCCACACTGCTGTCCCACACACACCTCTGCTGTGACTTGGCAAAGGCACATCCCTATTATCTCTACACGTTTTATCTTATTCAGGAGGTCTTCCGACCTCAATGGGACATCCTGGATGAATAAAGGTTAAATAAATGAGTATTCAAAACACAACATGTTTACTGGTAGCCTACACAAATATAATCTCATGACAACAGTTATTAAATGTTTAGTTATTAAAAGGTTTAGTGAATTCTGACTGACCTCCGGCGGTGGCTCCCTCTCCATCTGCAATCAAACACCCCGTCATTGATTAATTCAGTTTTAAATAAACAGTACATACAGTGGATTGTGTGCCATATCACCCCTGCAAGCCAAGAACTTAAGGAGCAATCTCTTACATTAGCTTCACTGGTAGGAAAATTTGGCTTACTAAAGGTAATTATTAGCAAACATACCTGCAATATTTAACATCAACTAAAGTTCCAATTCTATATTCTGAGTCTAGAGGATGTGCACACCCCAAATGGTACCCTATTGCTCTTACAGTGTGCTACTTGTGACCAAGGACCTATGGGCCTGGTTCAGCAGTAGGGCTTCATAAAGTGAATAGGGTGCTATTTGGGAGCAGAGTTCCTATCAAGTCCTGATGTGGTCATGCATGCTTTGGGAGGCTGATGGAAGCTGGGGTAGGGGGTGAATGACTGATACCTGGAACCTGCTGCAGGGGCATCGAAGAAAGTCACTAAACCCATTGATTTGATTTGTAATTAATGTCTAAACTATTTGTTTCACATTCAGAGAGCAGTATCATTTATTTCAGTTTAAGAAAGCCACTAACACGTTTATTTTAGCTATTATACCATTTCCTTCAGTTTAAGAAAGCCACTAAACCATTTCTTTCAAATAAAGAAAGCTAATAAACCACCTATTTCTAGATTAATGAAACCACAAAACCATTTCTTTTAGAGAAAGGAAGCCAATAAACCATTAATTATAGGTTAGTGATACCACTCAAACATTTCTTTCAGATAAAGAGAGACAAACATTTAATTATAGGTTAATGAATTCAGATAAAGTAAACAAATAAACCGTTAGTTATAGGTTACTTAAAACACTAAACCATTTATTTTAGAAAAGAATAAAGCAAGTAACTACACCAAATTTATCATAGATTGAAGCCACTAAACCATTTATTTCAGGTTATTGGAGCCACTAAACCATTAGATTTAGGAACCTACTAAAGCATAAAAAAAACACTAAAGGCTGATTCGTACTTCTGCATCGAGGTTATAGCGTAGCATATGCCATAGGCATACGTCGTAGCCTACACAGTCATGAGCATTTACTTCTACGTTGGCGTCTGCGTTGCACTGCAATGCAGTGCAATCAAGCCGACTAATAACAGATCTTGCGGCTGCATCGCAGTGACGCGTAGTAACATTTTTGGAGAGATGCACGGCGTAGGGTACGGCGCGGGGTACGGCGTAGGCAACCAGCTACTGCGTACGCTACGCCGTAACTTTGACTCGGAAGTATAAATTGGCCTTAAGGAAGCAACTGGTAGTCAGCAAACCTCCTAATACAGGCAGATAACTGGGTACAACCTAATTGTCAAAACCATTTTGGCAGAAGTCAAGTGTACCTACAACTTTCTAGCTCTACATGCAGTTTTCCTCTATTGAGCACCACTCAACTAAGACACAGCTGACAAGGAAAGTGACCCAACAGGGAGACAGAAAGTAACCCCTGCCTACCTAGTGAGTAATGACAGCCTGATGTGAACAAGCACTGCCCACCATGGCATTCATTAGGTCCTTCCCATTCATGGTGAGACCAGGTCTGTTGGTGGTATTTAGTTCTGGTCTGTCATCCTGGGTGGAATACACTGGAGGAGCACTATCACAATGGCATGGTTTTACAGCCTGGTCAATTCAGACAGTAAATGAACTAACTGACATCAAATTTCCCTTTGGAGGACGAGATGAGGTCACTGACACAACATAATGAGAGTCTAGTATCAAAGCAAAAAGGTCACAGTGTTTCCATTTGATAGGATGTAAATCAGTGGACTACCTTAAACTGCAGAGGCCACTTTGTGGAGGTGGAATGAGCCCTGGCTATGTGGCAGAAAGTGAAGTGGGGGCTATGAGAAGGGGCTGGGAGGAGCTATCTAGAAGCCGTTAGGCCGGCCCAGTTTGGCTGATGCCGTCTCCTCACACCAAGGCCAGTGTCAGCCTCAAGCTGGGACACGCCAGACTGAGCACAGCCCAGAGCTCTATATTACACACGACAGCCCAGCGCTCCATCCAAATGGCACAACAAGTGTTCTATATACACCGTACAATAAAGGAGGCCAGTACTGCTCTGCCCTTGGCTGTCTGAGACGATTTACCCAACAGAGACACATGACAGACTGATTACTCTCAGGTAATGTCGATTGATAGCTGGTGTGAATACTGGTTGAAAGAAGCCTCCCTGCATTTAAAAACATAATCATGCAACTACTGGAAATCCCCCAGACCCAGAGACACTCTGTGCCCCAAATTTAGTGCAATAGTTTGTCCAGGGTACTATGGGCCCCGGGAAGACGTAGTGTCCTAAAGAGTGGATGTCTATCTGGGAGGGTCCGTCACAACCAGCTTTGCAAACATACATCAACAAACCATTCTGATAATTGGTTCTGATTAATGGAACAAACCATAGATAAGACACAGAACATAGTTCACAAGAAGAGTCTTATAATGATAGGCGTGCCCAGATTTAATCCAATCTGGTCCATGATGGAGTTATTTTTAAAACATATTGATCAAGCTTTGATATTGTAAGTGTACGATTACTGGTGAGGAATATCTACGAATGTGTCTTGTGCTGGGGAGGGGAGACATTCAGAAACAGAACCCTATCCCTTAAGTGTTCTGGTCAAAAGGGATACACTATTTAGGGAATAGGTTGCCATTTGGGATGCACTCAAGGACAATCCATGTAGGATTGAATCCAGTCGCCTTTGAGAACAGATCTCTATATACTGGGATTGCGTCGACATGCTTTAGATGACACACACTACATCAGAGTTACTGACCTATGAAATCTATTAGCAAACCTTTCCTAAGATAATCAGGCATATTTAGTCTGGATCTCTAAACGGCACCCTATTCCCAATATAGTGTAATACTTCTGACCAGCTACTCCCCCATAAGTCGTGGTTAAAAGTAGTGAAATACATAGGGAATAGGGTGTCAATTAGGAGACATCCATAGACAACTAGATGACGCTGCACACCACCACAACCCCTGTTCATCAAACCAAAGGCATGCTGGAGACACAAAGATCAAACACAAACAGGAATGAAGTCACATGGCCCTCGCTAAGGAGTGAACTACAACTACCATCAGCAGGACTACAACTACCACTCACACGCTCACAGTCACTCACATTTGTCATATATGCTTGCTACAAACCTGCGGCTGCATTTCACATTGCTTTTTTTTCTTTTCACTACAAAGGCAGCGTTAAATGTGTGCTACCATCATCCAGAGACGTCTTTAGAGCCCAGCATCTCTCTGGAGTTCTTTTAAAAGTTAGATTTAAAGCAAAGGAAGATCAAATCATACAGTGTTTGCCATAAGGAACCCTGGCAATGTTATCTATCTATATATATATATATATATTTATAGCAGCTATTTTTGAAGCAATGTTACATGTGTAGATAAGTAGCGAGCAGATATTTAAAGTAAGTCTCTTTGATCCATTCCGCAAGAAATTGGGCCACCAAGAGACAGTGCCACATTGGTCTTTCTAGAAGCTTTTCACGTGGCATATCGGCATCTTGTCTTGAGACAGAATTACTGTCTGAGATATGGAATGGTTTTACCGTTATAAATAAATCGACAACTTCTTTAAATAGATAGTCAACATAGTTCAATTAGTTGTAATATGAAATAATGAATTTAAGTAATTAAGGATTTGTTAATGATACTTATTGTAATCAAAACTGATGCCATCGTCATTGTCAGAGCATCTCCATGTGAAAAACATTCCATCAAATACCAGATTGCGCTGCAAGTAGCCAAAGGTTATTTTTCACGGAATGATGTTAGTTAAAAATAATGTAAGGAAAAAAGCAGAACGAATCAAAATACAAAACCACAATGCAGCCTTACCTTGCTTCCTTCGGCCTTTGGCTCCTGTGTGATTGCAAGTGATCCAAAAAGCAGTGTTTAAAGTCCTGCTGCTAGTCAATTGAGCACTTTTTGAGCCCTGGAACTGTCCACTGTCTAGGGGTCAGTGTTTATTATCTAAGACTGCGTACAGTCCTACCTAAGACTGCGTACAGTCCTACCTAAGACTGCGTACAGTCCTACCTAAGACTGCGTACAGTCCTACCTAGGGCTGGGCGATAAAACGATAACAATATGTCTCGCGATAGACGCGTAATCAATATCAATATAAAATGCGTTCGATAAAACGTTCGATAATTTCCTTTGCTTCGTCGGAAAAAAACTGCGGTTGCGAAGCAATTTCGGTTGCATAAACAAAGGCACTCTCTCTCTGGTAACCTAGCAACGTAGCAAGTGACACGC
>JACXGM010005155.1:7098-35931 GCA_016801145.1 Umbra pygmaea
GGGGGGGGGGGGGGGGGGGGAGAGGGGAATGAATGAGCCAATTGAGAGGTAGGGATGATTAGGTTGCTATTATGGTATGAGGCCCAGATTGGAAATATGTCAAGGACACCGGGGTTAACACCCCTGCTCTTACAAATAGAGTCAGGACATCCATTTAACGTCCCATCCAAAAGACGGCACCCTACGCAGAGCAGATGTCCCCATCACTGCCCTGGGGCATTGGGAATGATCTTTTAGACAACTTAGACCACTTCCAGCACCACTGGTCTCCCATCCAGGGACTAACCTGGCCCAACCCTGCTGAGGTTTAGAAGCAAACCAGCAGTGCAAATACAGCTCTCTATGCTGCTGGCATATCTTGTAAGGGTGTCCACTTCTAGGCCAAGCTGTCATTGTTAAATGCACTACATTTGTAAATTATATTTTTTTTGGGGGGGGGGTTATATCCTTCCCCACAATAATGTCCCCTCACAACCCTCTTTCTGATTTCCTCTGAGCTCTCTTTTCTCTCTGCATTGTGTGTTTTGCAGTCACCTGTATGGGTAAAACTAAACAACAGGTTTCTCATCTCTTTAACAGAGCACAAACCTAAACTCTGTCCTAATGTTCTCTCCTTTGATTGGTTCAGTTGGTACACCATTATTTAACTTGTTTCTACTTACCTACTTCATTAAACCAATACAAGTTGGGGTTCACTTATTTTTGCAGAGGCCAGCCAACATTTTTAGAGTTTTCCAAAAGGCAGCTAAAGGACTCTCAGACCATGAGCAACAAGATTCTCAGGTCTGATGAAACCATGACTGAATTATTTTGCTGTATTGCCAAAAGTCACATCTGGAAGAAAACAAGCACCATTCATGAGAAAAAAAACAATTCAATTGTTTTTAAAATAAGATGGTAAAGTAACAAAATGTGTACAATGTACAGAGGTTTAATTACTTTCCAAATGCGCTGTAAGTTTAATTTAGCATCTATTTTCAGCAGGTTTGAACAGACTCTTAAGTATTGTAGTACACATTTATATTTAAATTTTTTTGTCATTTAGCAGACATTTATCCATAGCAATGTAAGATAAAGTGCCTTGCTCAAGGACACAACACCATTTGGCACAGACGGGAAACGAACAGGCAACCTTCGGACTACAAATCTGACACCCTAACCACTGAGCCCATCTGATGCAACGTTTTCTAAAGTTAGTTGAATTGAAGATTGTTGTGATTTTTAGGGGGTTGGAGAAGGGTCGGCTGAGTCAGGGTTCGAACTCACTTCAACACGAGGCAAGTGTGGTCCGGAGTGCCCTTACGATTGTTCAAATTCTACCTTATATAGGAAGTGGTGCAGGCACTAATCCAGACACTTGTCAACTCACACCTGAATTACTGAAACTCACTATAGGTAGAGTTTCATGCTTTTTATTCAGAATTAGGCAAATTTCACAATTTAAGTTAATGGGAACATTTAAAGCAAAATGCATAGCCTACTCCTGGATTGAGGTAGGCATTCTTAAGTGCTTCATAAAACTAATCAGCAAGGTAGCAATGTCTGACCTCTGTGCAACTGTTTACAGCAATAGCAAGGTCAAAAGTGCTGCCAAAAAGACACCAAGAGGCTGGAAGTTTGTTCTATAGGGGGAAATATCCCTAGAGGTTAAAGTTACTACTCAGCTTCAATACTCAAGCATCTACCTCGTGACAACAAAAAAGTATTTGTGGATGTGGCGCCTCCTCTCTTCTGTGAAGTAGAAAGAGGAAGTCTGGGATATGTTGTATTAGATGTCCAAATATAATATTGACAATCCAAAATATAAAAAAATACAAACATACATTTAAGATAATGCTAGATCATTCCCAACCGTTATGGCTTTGTTTACATTACGTTGCAGGGGGCAATATCCTGCTACATTCCTATGTCTCATTTAAATTTTGACACCAATTTACCCGCAAATTTGACAGCTCACCTTGTCAATTACATCCCTGGAAATATTTAATAACGTAATCACTTCTGACAGGCAGGTTCCTGTAGGTAAAATAAAGTTATAGCAACAATACGGAATGTTGAGACTGTTGCAGATGTCTGGAGGCACTACCTTATGAACGTGGTCTTCCCTGTAGAATACTGTCCAACCAGTAGAACCATTGGCTTACTATGAAAATCTGCTGCCTCCAACGCAGGTGAGTGGAAATCGTGAAAAAGATAGGTTTCTTCCAATGGAAATAATTTTTTTGTGTAAAGTTGTTGAAGACCCTCTGTCACAGTTTGATACATCTCGCCGTCCTTGTTTCTGCCTCCTTGTTCCTTATTCACCCAACTGAACATGATGATGCTGCACCTTTCTTCCAAGATCCTAAAGTAGACTAACGTTCTACTTCCTTATTTTCCACAGACTACAGTTTGCGCAATGGTCTACTTTGTTCCGAATTAGTCACAGTAGAATTACATGTGACGAAAAACCTTTTTGGCAAATGAAGAACGTGGCACCTGGATTCCACTATTGTTTTTCTACTGCTTGGTGCGTGCTCTCTCACAGTATCTCCTCTGTGCGGCGCAATGGTTCCCAAGTCCGTCACCGTGGTGCTACTTTCTTTCACCTGAAACGCGCTGCCCTTTTTTAATGAATGACGTATGGGGTATGATGATTTAAAGCGCTAGTTCAACCATTTTAACATCTGGCCTTATTTTCAATAAATTTTTGCATTAGGTTGTTTTTGATTCGTGACAGAAAATGAATCGTCAACTTGCCAAGTGCTACAATGCAATATTAAATATGTCTAAACATCTCATTAAACGCTCCTATTAAACAGTCCAAACCAATTGCAAACTCACTGATATATACCCATCTTGCTCTAGTGGTCTAGTTTATTGGTCATTAAATCTTGACCACACACAGTGATTCCGTTTTACCAGGACGAGCAATGTGAAGACAAGCAGAAAGGCGAGCAACACATTTCAGAGGAAGCATGATTTTACCTTTTGGGTAGCTTACCCAGTCTCACCAGGCCAGCTGACAGTGTATTTTGACATAAAAACAGGGGCTATCCTTCTGTACTATCCTGACATCTAGTGGAACAAGAAGTCACAGACCTGCACTGTGGGGTTTTCCCATGGAGAATTATAGATGACTCTAGGGCCCAACTGTTTACTGTAGAATGGCCAACACAATAGAGGACTTTCACCCAGCAACAGAAAGGAAAACACCCAACACAGAGACACTCCCTTTTTTAAATACATTTTCCAACCAGAAGGAAATTAGAGAGTGGCTCTAAGTGGGGTGTGTCACTTTCTCTACTGCTGGGGTAGCAAACTTGAATTAGCCATTGGTCGTTTGTAGTTGGAGCAATTATCAGGAGAAAGCATATGATTCTAATAAAAATAATTTGTAAACTACACATTGACCACAACTGATCTATGCAGTATGAGGTAGTTTATATGCACATATATGTTGGTATAAAGTGCCGAGGCAGCAGGATGGTTAATAAACAGTATCAGAAATATGTGTGTGTGTGTGTTTTAGTTTAACAGATCTTATTAGGACCAGAAGTCTTCACAAGGATAGTAATACTTGACAAAAATGCCCATATTAGGACCTTTTGAAGGTCCCCATGAGGACAAATACAATTTCTGTCTTAGGGGTTAGGTTTAGGGCCAAAGTTACAATTAGATATTGGGTTACAATTTAGGGTACTTTCAGGTTCAGGTATTATAGGTTAGGTTTAGGGATAACTTTAGGCATTAGGGGAAAGTTAATTACAGGAATAAATGTTAGGATATTGAGGTTAAGGTTAGGGTTAGTGTGAGATTAATGTTGGATTAGGTTAAGGTAAGGGATATGTTAAGGTTAGGGCTAAGGTTTGGGTTAAGGTTAAGTTTAGGTAACATGGATTTGTATGTTTTCTGATCCCCACAAGGTTAGCTGTACACGTCTGTGTGTGTGTTTTGTTTTAATATCTTAGTAACGATATTTGTCTAGTTCCCACTTAGAGGAGAATCTTTATCTGGCTTGGGGTTAAGTTTAGGGTTAATTGTAGAATTAGGCTTAGAATCAGTATTAGAGGTAAATTTAATGGGTTAGGTTTAGAAGTTAGTGCTGGTTTTTGAGTTTAGAATTAGGGTTAAGTTTAGGGTTGGATAATTTTCAATTTGAAAATTCAGTACACCAGTAGGTTACGTTTAGCAAGCAATTTCCCCCCCTTCATCTACTATGCATGTCCTCACCTGCGCAACTGTATGTACAGCGCCTTTATTACCTTATTTTGTGCTTCATAATGCATCACACATTCTCAATCAGAGACAGGTCAGGACTACAGGCAGGCCATGCTAGCACCCACACTCTGCTTATGTAACCATGCCTTTGTAATCCGGGCAGAATGTGGTTTTGCATTGTCCTGCTGGAAAATGCTAGCCTGGTCTTACCAGACTATCGTATGTACTTTTCATTTGTACAGAGATTCTGGCCACTCTCCATTGACAAGCGTTAACGTCCTTGAAAGCGGGTACTCTGTTGAAGTTTAAGACTGTTGGATCTGCCCAGAGCCACTCTGGATCTGCCATAACCAATTGCTAACGTTTAGTCATGAGGTACTACAACTCAAACTAGTGCAGGACATCAACCTCACCGTTCTCAGCCACTCCCTCTGTTCGCTGTTGGGACCGTCAAAATATTGGCTGGAAAAACCTGTGAATATACTGCAAACCCAGACGGAGTATTGAAGGAAAATGAAGTACGTAGGAGGGTAGAGCAAGGCTAGGAAAATGTAGGGATGTCCCTGCAAAAGATGACATCTGGAGTGCAGCATATGTTGCTCCAAAATGTGTACAGGTACATCTTTTTCTGCTTCAATGGTGCCCTCACAGATGTGCACATTTTCTTGAGGGAAGACCTGTTTTCAGTCTACCTTTAGGTTCATGATTGTTGGCCTGACATTCTGTTCAAGAATCCTGGTTTACCTCAGAATTAATGGTGCCCTTAATGATGTCATCCAGGTCCAGATGAAGCAAAGCAGCCCCAGATCTTGACATTCCCACCACCATTCATGATTATTGGGATAAGGTTAATTTGGTGGTAGGCAGTGTTGAGTTTTTGCCAAACACAATCTGTTTACATTGTCTCCAAAAAGGTGAATTTTGGAATAATCTTTCAAGAAAATGGACTTCCAGAATCCTTCAGGTTTTTTAAAAACCTTTTTGGGTTTTTACAGTAGAGGTTTCTTCCCATGAATGCCATTTTGATTCAGTGTTCTTATTGTTGAAGTGCGCAAGGGATGTCTGCAAATCTGCAGATGTTATGTTGGGGTTGGCAATTACCAGAATTGTCTTTCTTGCAGCTCTTAGGAGATATTTTGGAATGGTGTCCACTCCTAGTTTGAGTTGCTGTCATGTTAAATACTCTCCATTTGTTTGCTTGTGACTCAAATACTTTTTTAGTTGTTTTATTACCTTCCCTAGACTGATAACCTCTGCAATCACCTTTCCTCTCATCATGGTGTGTTTCGCATTGTCCTGTATGCGTAACACCAAACTGACCAGGTTTCTCATCTCTATCAGTCCTGCACAAATGCCTAAAACTCCTTTAATTGTTTCATTTTGGTACCCAATATTTACAATCCTGATTCTACTTACCCATTTGATTTAACTAATGCATCTTGGGGTTCACTTATTTTTGCTCCTGCACAAATTCCTTTTATGTTTTTCTACTACATGTATGATTTACTCTGAACCAACATATGGCATTGGTAAAAATAAACTGTTATATCACATAATTTGGTCAGAAGTTAAGCAAAGATTCATAATTAATTATGTCCCTGGTGATATGTAGCCTGTTTCCTATATATTTGTCAATAGTTATCTATTTCTAAAAACGTGAGCTGGTTTTAGCCCTCAATCTCCTTTCATCTTCTGCGTAATTCAACTGTGTCGGCTTCAATCTCCCGCCTGCTAGTAACTTGTGTGCACATTGTCTATTGTAGGTTCCTGGAGTGAGCTTGCATCGTGATGTTGAGCTTCCACCGCGGGGAATTCCGAAAGACTTGGCCAATCCCTCATCTTGTCCTTTGAATCTCCTCCACAGTCACCAAACATCAAGCCAGACATTCAATTTCTGTTTAACAATTTTAATATTAGACATTCAAATATAACTTGTGCAAATAACATTCTCCACCGACCATCATGAAAACAAGTCAACTTTATGTCGCTTTATGTCTCAGCTCAATCAAAATGGTTTGAGTTATAATGAGGCATTTTCCCAACTGTTGAAAAATAAACAAATATCGTGATGCACAGCATCGGTTTTGAACATTACAAAAACAATAATGTGTAAAATATTGGTACAAAAAAGCAGTATACTGTATAAGTAATTTACAGATCTATACAGATCTTTCAAATGAAAAGATAGTTATTATTTAACTCCACAAAACAGTGGTGTTGCTAAGTATTCAATCCTTTGCACCTGAACACTACATAGCACACTACCTTGTCTATATATTACCATACGTAGTGTACTGTATAGGGAATAGAATGCCATTTCAGATGTAGACTTTGATTCCTGCCAGGTTCCAGGTCAACTAAAACCATATCTGTAAAAAGGGACAGGCTATTGCCTGCACAAAATACACTCTACGAATCACACAATGCCTGTTAGTACATCTTGTCAATTTAACAATGTTCTCCAAGACCATCACAACACTGGACACATACATACTGTACGTTACATTCTGCACTTTAACAATTCTGTAATAAGACCAAATCTCAACAGCAATGCAAACACAACACACAACAACGTATGGTGTCTTCTTATCTCCATAGCCATGTAGATTGTATCATCTGGCTTTCATTTTGACAAAAAGAGAACTCTTTAGTCCATATGAAACCTGAGAAAAATACTATATGATTTGGGAATTTTCACAAAATGTGAATACATCTGTAATTTAGAGGAAGATTTGTTGACCTCCATTTGACATGTTGTATCTAAAGACCTATTTTTTATTAACAAACATTGGTTTAATTTGTTGGATTTTAGCTAAGGTTTAGAATATGGGTTGGTGTAAGGGTTAGGGAAATGGTTATGGTCAGGGATAGGATAATGTTTAAAGTTAGGATAACTGGTAGTAGATATTTTTAATTAACTGTTAAAGAAAATCTGTGTATAGTCAGTAAAGCATTCAGAGATTGACTATCCAAATAGTGTTCATTTTGGATAAACACTAATATCAAATATCTACCATCTTTGATTTGATGAATTATTCAATATATTGTTCAACATAAGTTAGATATGAGCATATAAAAAATTTGTGGCCCATTTTAAACAGAGAAATCAGCTTGGTAGGCAATCCTTAGCAGAGAGCGTCCACCTGAAAGGTTAATTCTGAAGAAATAAGTTATGGAAACATGATGTTTTGGAGTTAGTTATTGTTAAAGACATTCATTCTGGTCTTGGTTTTTGACAGTTTGTTGCAAAAGTCATTGATTGTTTTTTGTTGTTGTTTTTTTCAAATTAAAGGTCTTACTGTGTCTGTTTCAAAACTGCCATAACAATCTTGACATAGACGCACCTTAAAGTGCTGCTAAATCACCCAAGGAAGGGATCCTGTATGATGTAAACTCATTTTGAGAGGTGCAGAGTGGTACCTCCTAAACATTTTGTACAGAAGATGGTGGAGTTGATTGATAATCTGTAGAGTGAATATTAAAGATGCACTGTGTAGAACACAGAACTACTTTCTTTTTCAGTGACCAGCTGTAGAACATGTACAGTCATGGTCAAAAGTTGAGAATTTTTACTAATACAAATTTTCACAGAGTCTGCTGCCTCAGTGTTGATGATGGCAATTTGCATATACTCCAAAATGTCATGAAGAGTGATCAGAGGAATTGCAATGAATTACAAAGTCCCTCTTCGCCATGAAAATTAACTTAATCCCAGAAAAACATTCTGCTGCATTTCAGCCCTGCCACAAAAGCACCAGCTGCCATCATGTCAGTGACTGTCATGTGTGGGGTTGCGTCTCAGCCAAGGGAGTGGGCTCACTCGCAATTTTGCATGAGAACACAGCCATGAATAAAGAATGGTACCAACACATCCCCCGAGAGCAACTTCTCCCAACCATCCAAGAACAACTTATGATGACCAATGCCTTTTCCAGCATGATGATGCATAAATCATATTTGCCATAAGGAAAAAGATATAGGGGCACGATGAACAAAACATCAACATTTTGGGTCCATGGCCAGGAAACTCCCCAGACCTTAATCCCATTGAGAACTTGTGGTTGATCCTCAAGAGGCAGGTGGGTCAAACCAAAACCCACATTCTGACAAATGCCAAGCATTGATCATGCAAGAACGGGCTGACATCAGTCAGGATGTGGCCCAAAAGTTAATTGACAGCATGCCAAGGCGGATTGCAGATGTCTTGAAAAAGGGTCAACACTGCAAATATTAAACGTAACATAATTGTCAATAAAAGCCTTTGTCACTTACGGAATGCTTGTAATTATACTTCAGTATACCATAGTAACTACTGACAAAAAGAACTAAGTACGCTGAAGCAGCAAAATTTGTTAATTCTCAAAACTTTTGACACTGACTGTTTAGGAATGATTTCCTAAACTATGCAGTGCATATTTGGCCATTTGAACAGGAACTGCAATATGGACGTGACAAGTTCTACTCCCACAGAGTTTGTCAATGGGCATGCACCAGTCCGTCTTTAATTAAATTTACGCAATTTAGGCCATATTTGTCTGTGTAATATAGCATTGAATAGTTCAGGGAAACATTATCCCATATACATTGCTTTTTGTAATTAAAAAATTATCACAAAATACAATTTTTACAGCGTTTGTAAATAGAAAGTAGTTCCGTTGTTACGGCTCGAAATACTACAAATGGCACCTTTTAATATTGCCAAACAAAGCTACAGAATTGGAGGGTATAATTGTAGTGCAGTCCCAAACTTTGTTCCAATCCCAAAATGAATGTTTATAGTTGGACTTTTTCACAGCAGATAAATGTTTGAAGGGGCAGGTAAAGCTGAAATGGAGGAAGAGTATTAACCTTTAAATACAGTTTCACATTGTTTCTTGGCAATGCTAACAAATCCAGGGATTCATTCATTTTACAAATAATGCTTCATTCATTTTTGGGTTGTAAATCGCATTTAGTGTTATCTGAACAAAATGTGATAGAAATAATGAAGAAAAAAGTGATATATATATATATTATTTTAAATACACTATCATATCATAACTGACAATAACCCTTGTAAAGCCAGGAAAAATAATGTTTCCAAAACACTACAAACTGAAGAACACGTTTATTATTGCTCTCTTATTGCCTTCTGTGCCAGCAATGAAATATGGAGCTCTGAGGCTCAATGGGATTTTTTGATATATTGTCAGGTTAATCCTGTTATAAATATGTAAACTTTAATTATTTCAATTATGCTTGTAAACAGAAATGTAAATAATTTCTATGCATGACAAAAATTCCACAAATCATGGTACTTTTTCGTCCTGGTTTCATACGGAACCACTCCTTCCGGACATTTAATATTACAGAAAGTAGGTGTGCTGAGCCCAATCATATCCTGACATTTGCGGCTGCACCTCGACTTAAGCCTGATGGTGCGCTGTCCCACCCACGTTCTTCATGGCAGTACTTATTCATGTCTAGATACAGTATCTTCACTGATCTCCAGGTTTGGTAGATTGCTATAAATATACGTACAAGGTCCATGTAGTTTGATCATCGTTAAATCCTGATAACTTACATTAGAATGATCCATTCTTCATTTCCATTTATTATTGTCCCAACTGTGAGTAATATAGGCTGTTTTGGACTTAGAAATCTGCTCTATTTAAGATTCCAGCTGGTTGACCAGGGAGACATCTTGCTTGCTGTAAAAGAAGCCTCTCCTCCACCTTTCTGTGATCAACACAGGTACACAAGCCCACTTCTTCGAGACCAATCCTTCTAAAGCTTCAGGTTTAGTCTACAGCTCGAGATCTGCAACCGTACTCTGCTAACAATTAGGTGCTCGTCTCTTTCTCTTGCCTTTTTTCCTGCTTTCTCCATTCCATCTTCCAATCTTTCTCACATAAGGGCACCCCTCCCCAGATATAATTGATTCGTGGATCTGCTGTTCTCTACAGACCAGAGGTCAAGGGTCAGGGGTCAGGGAGGTCAGATGTGTCCACTGTGACTTTAATGAAGATGGTATCGTCCTTAATGTAAGTACCGTTCTCCAGCACAGTCTGGGCAACGAATAGCGGGCAGCCTGAGGCAATGTTCATCTCCGCTGTGGGCCGTCGGAAGCTGCTGCTGTTCGGGTCCGGTTTGAAGGCATCTCCTAGGTGCTTCCTTGCAGGACCCTGGTCCATCAACATCAGGGTGACTTTCTGTTTAAAGGGCCAGGGAAGCAGGGCATCGTACTCACCACGCATCACCACGAAGAACAGAGACAGGTGGGTTCCTTTACCCATGCCGTCTCCGTTCAGGTAGACCCGCGCACACATTTTGTAGCCAAAGTAACCTGTGTAAAAAGGCTGGCTGTAAAGAGACAGGGTTTTTGATGCCACGGCTTCTTGTTTCCGACGCTTGTAGTCACGGATCTTCCAGATGAGCGTCCCGTTGAACGAGGCCGTCTCTAGGACCTGGAAGCGCAGGTCCATGTCGGCCAGGCGGATCTCGTGGACGCTCAGCATGTCGTCATGACGGGAAAGCTGCGACTCTATAGGAACTGCCAGAAACATGCCAGCCATTGAATAAGAGCCCTGTATATATGGAGAACTCTAAATTCAATTCAAGTACAAAGTTTCCCAGAATAAAAAACTATTTCAAAATTATTTGAAATCAATTTCTCAAAAAACACATCAATACGCTGAACACTACGATTTTCATTTTCCTTTCCTTTGTTGCTCACTGTTTTCTCCTTCAGGACTCTCATTTAAACTTCATAAACAGGATTGAATGTATTCATTTCAGCAAATTACATTGTCAAACTATTTAGTTCTGTTTTAACTGTACTGCTGCAGCTGCACAAGTGTGTTTCAGTTTCAGGTTTACGGAGTTCATAAACAAATTCTGTGAAATGTTCACCCGTAGATTTTAGTATCTGTTTTTTTTGCATCACTTCATTTTACTACTGAATAAACACTGCATTAATCCTAAAGTAAATTCCAACTCACTCTCTCTTTCTCTCTCTCTCTCTCTCTCTGGTGATGTTGGGTGTGCATTTAGTTTGTAGGACAGAAATTTCTACTTAAGAATAAAAAAAATTGGCTCTTGAATGTCAGGGTCCACAGGCCCGTACCTTAACTTTTCCCTGCATTGAGACAACCCTTAATGTGGGACTATAAAAACACAGTCATTTCAATCTTTATTTAACTCATAATGTGGGTTCAAACTTTGAGCATATCAAATTGGTCCAATGGCTACACTTAGTCTCTGCAATTCCTACAAGTTCTACAGTTTTACAGGTTTCACTGGCAGGAAAGTGGTAAAGATTAACAGCATTCACAAGAGCGAAAAACAAAGCATTCTGGGTAAGTCACCTAGTGTGTGTGTGGCAGGGTTGGGTCCACTCCGTCCTCCCTCAAGCATGGCCACCTTGGAGCGGATGTTCTCCACGGTACTCCGGAGTGTCTCAATCTCCTCCCGAACTGACCTCGAAGACCTCACCTCCATTTCCATCTCCAGGAGCTTCTCAGAATGGGAACTCATCAACTTCTACATGAGGAAACAACCACAACCACACATAGTTACACACACGTGACGGGATGTTCCCTGAACTGATAAATTAGGAAATGGGACTTAAAGAAAGTCCAATCATGATGTATGTCGATTATTACATCTATATTTTATGGTTTCACTACTCCACAGGACTGGACTGGTCTGGTTACCTGCATGGCACTGAGCTTCTGCTCGAACTGTCTGTTCTTTTCCCTCATCTCCTCGTTCTGCGACTCCATTTCAGACAGACGACTGCTGAGGCCCGGTAGAACTTTGTATCGCTCCAGAAGCTCGACTTTCACATCCTCCAACTAGAAGGGTGACAAAACAGTACGTGTTGTGTTAATATTACTGGCATTTGTTGAATTCAACTACAGTAAGCACTATTGTCAAAGGATTAACAGCATTCACAAGTTGTGGCTGACTTTTTAATTTCTCCCAATATATCTGGTTATTGTGTCACAATCTGTTACATGTACTGTACGTGCATATTTGGGATTAGATCATGACTCAGAACCGGTACAACAGGTAATGGAGATGCCCGGGCCTATTCCTACACTGTGTTATCATGTATGGCTTGCCTATGGATTGGAAGTAGATTTTCAGCAGAGTGTATATAGTATTCTTCTAATGGGCAAAGAAAAAAGTACAGTGCAGTACCTTGGCCTCCAAATTAGTATTCCTGGATGCCATCAACCGCAGGTGTTCAGAAGCAAAGCTAGATTCATGGTCCCTCATATCTTGGTTAAGACCCTAGACAGAAGGAACAGAGCAATGTGTTACATGATCTTCCAGATTTGTCTATTCTAATTTAGTGAGACAACGATATCAACAATTGAAAGACAATAGAGAGAATCCCGTAGGACGTAATTTCTTTTATTGAGCAAACGCTACAGTTAAGGGTAAACTGTGTAGAATTCCGCAGATTGAAAAGAGAAATACATTCTCTTTCAGTGAGCAGCTTGCAAATGCTGGAGAACATTTATTTCATGAAAAGAAAATAATTTAAAAACAGTTTAGATTATTTATTTGACACCATGCTGTGGATATTTAGCTATTTGAACAGGAATTTCAATGAAGACATGACAAGTTGGGCTTCCACAGTGTTTGTCAACGTGCACGTGCCAGTCCGTATTTAATATAATTTATTTAGGCTGTGCTTTTTTGTTGTTGTTACAAAGCACTGTATTGTGTAGGGAATCAATATTCCAAACACAGTTTTTACAGCATTTATATCCTGGTCAGCAGGAAAGAGAAAGTAGTTCCATTATAAAGGCTCAGATTCTCGAAAGCTGGGGGGATTTCTGATATGAATACTGGCCACCGATGACACAGTATTGCTGTGAGTAGAGACTTTGACCACTGCACCACACAGAGACCCAGTTAAGAACACTTCAGAGTCCAAGTGAGAGAAAAACTTACCTTGAAATTGCATCCAAAGCGAAAGAAGGAGCAGGTGACATGAGCCTTGGGACACTCATGTTGATGATTTGGCAGCTGAAAATAGAAACTCACATTTAGGATTCAATCATTCCATTTAATACCACGCATTTACACTAAATAAGTAATCATCATAACACAACATTTAAAACAATCCATATTCATCTGATAAAAGAAAAGTTATCCACGCTGCATGTGCGGAAATACATGTTATAGAAGCGCACTGAAATGCACCTTACCTCGCTGCGTGAGATGGAGGAAAACGTACAATGATTAGGACAGGCCACTGGAAATGAAGGACAAACGGTTTCTTTGTGTTTCTGAAAAATGGAACAAGTTATTATTATAGAGAAATTGGCACTATTGAAGGACAAAACAACAATACCCTTGCAGTGACTAAACTGGCAACAGAAATTATTGAACCAAAGTAACAGGGTTGTTCTTGAGGCAAGTTGGACTAAAACACCCCAGTACACATTTCTACTCCCACAAATATGTTTTTATATTTTCGTGCCATTTCTCATCATAAATTAAAGACAGATATTACATAAAGGTGCAGGTTTGG
Source organism: Umbra pygmaea (assembly GCA_016801145.1). NCBI lineage: Eukaryota > Metazoa > Chordata > Actinopteri > Esociformes > Umbridae > Umbra > Umbra pygmaea. The sequence continues at coordinate 20,828 of JACXGM010005155.1, forward strand.
GGAGTGCCAGTCTGACTAAAACCATGTTACCTGTAAATCAGTCATTGCCATCTTGTGCATGCAGTATTCACAAGTGGTCTCCCTGTGTTTACATTTCCAACTCAAGTGCTCCGGAATGTCTTTCCGCATCATGTTCTCTTTGCACTTTCCCAAAGGGCATGGCACCTCAAAATACGGACACACGTTCAAATGATCCTGGGAATGAAAAATCAAATGCATCGTGACGATTCATTTGGTTTCAGAATGTGTTTCAGATTACTACAACAGAAATTCGGCCTGACGTCAATGAGGTTCTAACCAGAATAAATCTACCAATGTGACTGAAATTAAGAGGAAATGTAGAGAAACCCTTTTCTCAACTTAGTCATTCAAAATGGGTTGAATGTGCAGAGTATGAAAACCAACAGTGCGTAACAATGGGGCTTTTTCATTTCTCCATGTCATACACTTACCATAACCTGTTGTAGGCTCATTTGCTCTTTACAGCCATTCTTCTCACTCCGGCAATACACTTTCAGAGCCATGATCTCTCTATGGCAGCACACGTCACGGAAGATCTAAGCACACATGCACAATCAACGGTTACTGTCAGGAGATACATTGCTAATGTTAAATATGTATTTACAATAGGTAAAATTACAAGAAAGGAAATTATTTCCATGGTCTACCTTGTCTTTAAACAGAGGTTCCATGTCTGCCGGACATGCTGGACTTGGTTTACTGTAGAGCAGATTTGAGTAATTGTTATTGTTTCATTTTCATGTGTACAATTACCATTATCACATGACAACAAACTGACCAAACACAACTCTTACCAGAATACTGCTAAAATAAAAGAACATTGACAAGACATAATTTACTGAAAAACATAACATGCCTGACATCGTAGCTTCCTCCACTAACAGTTTGCTTGTCCCTAGTCTAGGTGCTTTGAAACAGACGTGTCCACCCTCCAGAATGCCATAACCAGTGGAACTACTATACATTCAAATTTCTAATTCTATAGACCCATCTGTGACATTTCAAGCTTATGGTAACTTCTTAACGCCGTTGCATGATCATAAACTGAAATGGCTTGTCCTGACCTGAGCAGCTCGGAGATACAGGTTTCACAGAAGCGGTGTCCGCATTCCGTCTGCCTGGGGTTGCACAGCACCAGCCTGCAGTCCTCGCAGCAATACTTGGGCTCTGGGGTGGCTACAAATCGGTCCCTGAAGCCCCCGTGCTGAGGTAGGAAGCCTGTCTCTGGCTCACTGGACCAGGGGCGCTGGGCCAGAGAGAGAGCGACCTGGGAGGGAGAGCGTTGCTGGAGGGGGATCTGCAGCTCTCGTCCGTCTGCATTCCTCCCTGCTGACATGACCTGTGGAGAACGCATACAGGATGGACACAAAGAGACAGGAGATGTTTAGGAAAAGTTGCAACATCCAGGAGAAACACAGCACGGTGTTGGGCTGCGTGTGGTAAGGCTTGGCATTCGTTGCCACATCAGGCCAAGCCATGGGAAACCCCTTCATAGCAAGCATCGCTAACTGGGGCTAATTTTATCTCCTCTCTGACTGAGTGGAGAGTAGAAGCAGGAAGACCTGCTACTCGAATGAAGCATATCCAAAAGTAGAAGACAGAACAGACTAATACAGAATGACCTTTATTAAATACTGGCCAAAACATTTTCGACCAACTAGCATTATAGGCTAGTCATGGCTTCAATCGGCTGTTATTAAAGATGGACATATACAACATTACTTATTGTACAGCTGCAGCCAATGTCTAGCTGGTCAGGTTCCACTAAAAAGTAAGTATCACTTTGCTCTATCATATATGTAGAAGGTTTTGGAGCAGATTTAGTTTCCTCTAAGTTGGGATAGAAACTCTGACCTTAGGACTGAACTGTTCGCCCCACATCCTTTGTGGCTCAACTGGATCGTTCAGAAAGATGATCCCCTTTAGCCTGGCGCTAGTGAAGACAGATCAAGATTGGAAACTGCTACAAGCCTGTCCTTAACTTTTAAAGGACAACAGTTCACCAGTCCATTCAACCATGACTAGTGTATGAGCGATTGTACCATGCTTATGCTATTGGCTGACCAGGTCATGTGGTTCTCAAGGGACTTCCTGTGATATTCAAGGGGCTTTTCCACATTCTGCCTCATTCCTGTCTATCACCAGTGACTGACTGACTGGTCTGGATTATTACCCACACCCATAGCCTGCACCCACCCATATGACTGACTGACTACACACACACACACACACACACACACACACACACACACACACACACACACACACACACACACACACACACAGGTTGCTAATGGTACCTTATGCCAATCAGTACTGCAATCAATATTCAAAATCACAATTATAATTACAACAATTTCAATGAATGGTCTACATAATGGATCACATGACACAATCAAATAGAACAGCATCAGACAATAACAATTATTGATGACCTGAGATAATAAAATGAGCCAGCATTAACCACAGCACCACGTAATTTAAAAAATATAAATAGGATCAAATACCAAGTAACAATAAATTAGAGAATTATCTTCGCACCCATATAGTCTAAACGGAAAAGCCCCTATCTAATAAAATGAGACTATGGCATGACATTCAACAGAAACTCATAATATAAACCATCTGGAGAAAGGGTTTAAAAGGTATAAATCCGAAAGAATTCTCAACAGAAGGTCAGTCTCACGACCTCTGCGTGGCAAACTCACTTTCTCAATACCACATAAATGTAAAGTATAGAACCGTTCCATTTGTTCTTGGGTACTAATAGATGCTATGTTCAAACTATGCCAATGCCTGATGAAGATCTCTGACCCAAACGTTGTTTGACTTATTCAATATTTTACATTTGCAAGCATTGATAGCATGCAAGAACTATACCTGTAAAAAAAATGTCAACAATGTTTTCATGACCCCCTTTTCAACTAACCCTTTTTTACCACTTACTTTAAGCCTAATACACCTTTTATATTGTACATATCAGTGTGTAACTGGCTAATTGAGGTGAGGGGGCTTAACCATGTGCTCTAATTGCAGATGATTTGGGACATTGATGGCTCAGTTTTTAGGGAGGCAGACTTGTAGTCAGAAGGTTGCCAGTTCTATTCCCAACTGTGCCAAATGTTGTTGTGTCCTTGGACAAGGCACTTTACCCTAATTGCTCCCAGGTCAGTGCTGTAAATACGAACCTTTTCTTAGTCAACTTACCTGGTTAAATAAAGGTCATATATAAAAATAAACATTGGAATTGTTCATTAACATACCTGGGGGAAAAGGCACCATTGACACTGAATCGATGCCTATATTTTGGTATTCAGGTGTTTTTTTACCATCCCTTTCAGATGAACAAGATGGCACAAAATTGCAGGTGTAGCAGATTAGTGGGCTTTTGTTAAGTTTCATGAAATCACAAACACAAACCCATCCATATAACATCCTAACACTCACATGCAAGACACACAAAATCTATAAGGCTACAAGCCATGACCCAGCTATAATGAAGCCGTCAGCAAAAATTAGATATGTAGATTGGATAAGCTATACATGTTCATTTTAACCTACCTACTGTAAGACATACGGTACATTTCAGATTGTTTCGGGTACATTTGAGCCGGGGATGAGATTAGTCAAGTCTGCCTTCCATCAACGGGAAATAAGTTTCTGTTGAAACGCAAAATATGTATTACTGGGTATTTCCCCTGTTAAATACACTCACTGATATGGTTTACATGGTGAATGACCAAGATATTTTAAAAAATAAACCCAATATGATAAAGGCTTTAAACCTGGTCATGTGCTGGGGGCTTACAGAACAAACTGTTCCTAACAATTCGGGGGAAAATAAATAAACAATTAGGGAATGGAGATCAGTTATATTTGATCATGTCTCAAATCAGATCTTCTCAGAAGACCTGGCAGTTCACCAGCTATCTATGGTACATAGACAATATTGGTACAGGGGTCAGTACAGAGGCCCATCCCACAGATTTAAGCCAAACCTTTAAAAAAAAAATGTTGAGTTACAAATGATCACAAAACAAAAATGAAACAAGTAGGGGAATTCTCTCACTGACCTGTCATTGCACTACATGCAACTAAGGTAGCTGATTACATGTTATCAGTTACAAGTAATCTGATCCAAAAAAAACACTTACCTTCCTAGCAAAAATATTGTAATATGATTTTTTAAAAGATGTTCATAAACTAGATGACTACTTCTTGGATTAGGTTCACATTTTAAATACAAATATTGTTATGGGATTCAATTCATCATTTAAATCAAATATTAAAGTTTACGTTTGTTAAATCTGAGCGATTCTGGGAACAAGCCACAGTAACACACTATTTGATGGAGCCTTTTTGTTTAAATTGAGATGCAAGTACCTCAAAGTAATTCAAATTAATATAATTTGTGGTACAATTATGCTACTAATTAAAAAATGACAGAAAAGTACTATGGAATATCTTTCGAAAGAAACCTATCAAGCCTTGCCTGTAAGCATAACCTGCACAAAACCTCAAAGCAAAGCAACATGTCAACAGTGTGAGCAGACAGCTGAATCGTCTGAGAACAGAGAATAATGCGTTTATAGCTCTCACATCTGGCCAATAAAAAAAACTAATGTTTAGTATGTCTCATATATCACACACAAATTCATTCTGATAGGCATTTCTCAAAGGTGTCATTGACATAAAATATTGTATTAAAATATATGCTTATCTTAGATGTCAGACTAACATTTACTAGGCTACATGAGCCTGCAGAACGGTTCAGAACCCACCCTCGAAAATAAACATGTATGCAAATGATTTTACATGCACCGACTTATATAGGTACCTATATTTACTTTTTATGACAACCAATTTGTCATAAACTGCAAGGACTGTCCTGCATTATGCATCAGTGTAATACTGAAGATTATGTAACACAATGAGACACAAAAAAATAAAATACAAATGACCATGTAGAATAATAGTACATTTTAAGAGCACACTATTTGGCCATTTTCAACAAGGTTTAAAAGGCTGAGTGTAAAACAGCAATTTAGAGCACCACAATAGATGTTTGAAATTACCTCATACCCCAATTCGAAGCCTCCCTAGCACAACACATGCTCTACCTCAACAGCGTAGGGCAACTCAACCTGTACCATCTTCAAAGATACATGGTCTGCTACCACATTGTAAGTAATGTGGACGATATTACATTTAGATATCCAATCTAGAAATAGCACTTACATGAATCAGATCTGTAATGGTGGCCAATGCAACGCCGTTTTTCTGGAGCTACAATGTTACTAATGAAGCTTCGGTGAATGGCACGTTCATAAAGGCGAAGACCGCAATGGAACCGCGTATAAAAGAAAATACCAAAATCCACTGGTTTCTATATAGGCAACTACAGTATTTGTAAAAAACATATTAAAGGAAATGTAGAAAAATCCATAGGGGAATATAGCAGAAAAGGAGCCGCTACTGACTCTTCTAGCTGTTGATGTCTCAGTGCTTGGAAAGCCCCCTTTGGTCTTACTTCCTCAGGAAATCCCCGTCATGAAAAAAAAATTGTAGTCAGCCAGTAGTGGTAGGCCGTATCGTATTTCCGACTTTCGCTAGATGGCAGTGCCGTCACCAAAGAAATTTGACTTGAACTGTACGGGAACTGCTGTCAGATACAAATTTGGGACATTTTAGTGTGATTGTAATGGTCTGGACATTCTGTACCCATTACTTACTGTATTGAGTCATTTCCCCGTCTCCAGTAAAACATGTTCTTCTCATGTACTGAAATAATGCTGATAACCATTTTTCAGAAACGGTGTGGAAACAATACTACAAAATCCGTCAGCAATAAGACATCCCTTAAAATGCAAATAGAATTATACGATTTTCACTGCCAGGCTTTTATTGTAAGGATGTAAAACCTCAAACCAGGTACAACAACGTAGCAGCTTAAACCACACAATCTAAGGATTTATGACAAAATTATTGCATGAGCCAACTTGTTGCCAGAAAAATGACTGTTGAACCAAACACTGAACAATAAAGTTGGCTAGAGCATAAACAATTCTGGGAACTAGGCTTTGAACAAATAATCACACCCAGTAAATGTTCCTATAAATCCTTCAAATTTATTTTATGGTTAATTGATGAGCAAATTGAATAAGGAATACACAACGGTAAATGACAGCAATAAAATTCACACATACACAACTGCACACACCCTCAACCCAATCGCAGGCATTCACATAATTTCTTCACATATATATAAAAAGGTTTCAAAAAAGTATGCTAAATCATGGTACCAGTACTGTAAAAACAGTATAATAGCATCGGCAGGTTGGGAAAAGGAGAGGGTCTGAATTGATAAAAAAAAAATAGCAGAACGCGAAAGGATTCAAATAAAATGTCAACATTGCTGCTCATTAACCTACTTAAGAAACATTTTATTGAACCAAACAGTATATGCAATGTTTATAAATATGCACCAGAACATTTTAATTGTTTGAGTATTATATTGAACACCGAACAGCGCACTATAATTTAAAATTATACACCTAGTATTTCTCCAATGGAAGCACTTGTTGGATTCTAGGTTCTACACGTGACTGTAATAAAATTTTTGGATAAGCCTGTACAGCACTGCCAAGTTCAATACAGAGGCTTATCAAAGGGTATATGGCTTTATTAATGATTACCTAACACACTTTCACCAATATTCCAAAATTATGCTGGACACATGGCACATCACTTTCTTAAAAACAAGCGTTTATGACAAACCATCCGGTGTATATCATCATAACCAGCGATCGAGAGGGCTAAGGTTGGTGTATTCATGTTTAAAATCTGGGGGGGGGGTAGGTTGTAGTGTTCACTTTGCAACCAATAATAATGAAAGTCGTGGAATAATGCAAAGCCATTTCTGCAGTCTGATTTTTCACATATTTCCCAAAAAATTAACTTGTCTGTCTTTCTCCAGGTTTTCACACCTTTCTACACAGGTCCAGGTGGGTTTACGGAGAAAAAACAAATAGAAATGTTATTTGGTTGTGCAGTATAAAACTGCACCTAAAATACAATAGCCCTGTGGAAATACCATGCTACTCTCCTAGCTAGCTTTTTAGTGGTACAAACTTACCTGACTTCGCATTGTTTGCGTTTCAAAACCAGAAATGATTTTGGGTCGTTTTTCTTTATAGCAATCTGGTGTACAAATACGTATTCATCGCATTATCCTTCTAGCGCATGCAGGGCAAAAAAAACAATAGTAATCCACAGGGTAATTTTACACAAAGACACTGCGCAATGTGAATAAGTATGCTAGCTCACAACCAAAATCAGACTTTACAAATTAAAGGGGGCTGCAGAAGGACAAAAAACAAACCAAAATTCTTGGCTGGATAACAGGGATCTGTACTGTTCAGAATAACAGTGGCAGGGTGAAAGGGGACAAAACCAAAAACAAGATACATTTGATACAGAAATGTTTCATTCTTCTCATTAAGATGACGAGGATGATGGGATAAAGTGCAGTCAGATAATCTTGTTTTCTTTGACTGGCATTCCGGCTGAAGACTGGTGCTATAATTTCATTGCTGTGCAGTGGCAAAACGTCCTTGAATTAGGAAAGAGGTAACAGGAAAAACCTTCTTGAATAGGCCCGCACAGAAAAAGTGTAACCGAAGCAGATTCATCATCACCTCTTCTGAACAGAACATTAGTAAACTCTCAGAGGGAAAAGTTCGGCCAACATAATTATCCAAAATGGCTGCCATCTCATGATGCCAGATGTTGCTGTGCTTCCATTAATGATGATTCCTGTAAATAGACAGAGGTTATTCAACACTGACATTTTTAAAAGCAGGGTTTCTTAACTATGTGTTGGGGCCCGTGTAAGGGTTGAGTATTGAGTAAAGACCATTCATCTACAATCACATTTCTTCATAATTTGGGTTGCTGGAAGACTGTGGGTTTAGGGGAAGACGTGTATTAAATGTGGGATTTCTGCTATAAGAAAGATTGAAAGATTTTCTCCAGCACTCCTGGCCAGAAAAACAGTAGCAAGTGAAACAGTTGTAACTGGCAGAGCAGCGCCAATTCAGTCAAATTCAATCTGGAAACGAACAACTGAAATGACTAGCAAGGTAAAGGAAACCAAATGAAGTCATGATTTCTTTAGCAAATTCTGTGGTTTATAGAGACAATGGATGACTTTCAGAGATATTCCTATCGGAAAGTGGCACTATTTTATTTGTCTCTACAGAGACAAGATACACATTTATTAGGGCAGATCTTTACGGGACTGGATGTCCCACTCATCCTACCTGAGACTGTCGAAATCCAATTGAGTTCCACTGTTTAGTAGGACAAGGGCGCACATACAGTGGCTTTGTAATGCAGAATAATACTCTCAGTTGTTATACATGGGATCTATGAATACTTTTACATGGGACTCTTAACACCCCAACCAATGCCTGAGGAGTGATAATGGTCTGGGGCTGTTTTTCAGGGTTTGGGCTAGGCCCCTTAGTTCCAGTGACGGGTCACCTTAATGCGACAGGATACAAAGATATTTTAGAGAATTGGGTTCTTCCATCTGTGTGGTAACAGTTTGGGGAAAGCCCTAGGGTAGCTAGAGGAGCGGGTTCTAAGTCTGATATGAATCCTGGACCTTGTGGTATTTCCATGAACAGACCTATACAGAGGAAACTGACTACCACATTATTCAAATTCACTCGTTTTCGATTGTGTTAAAACAAATTATCGTTGTATGACGTTATCATTGCATGGTAATTTTTCTGTAACAAAATAAAATTGTATAAATGAAACTCATAAGGGGACCCGATTGAAATGTGGTCAGTCACATACCTCTTTTTGGTCCTCTGGTTGCACAGGGGTGGGGACTCCATCCTCAGGGGGAGATGGTGATGTGTCCATTTTCTCCTCCTCTCCTCCCTTGGGCGCCCCCTCCATCCCATGCTCAGCCTCCCATTCCTGCAGAACCTCGTCCAGGTTGAAGCGTCGACGGTAGTTGACAAAGAAATTCTTCACCTGTACCACAGACTTGTTTCCAATAACGTCAGAAATCGCCTGGAAGTCCCGCCCATATTTCCTGATGGCTGCCGGGGGTTACAACATTGTCAGTCTCACCTAGACCAATCACCTGTGAGCCGAGTCTGTATTATATAGACTCTGCCAGCAGTAGCTCAAAAAAGTTATTTTCTAATCATCACTAATTTTTTGGGCGAAACCCGATTGGGCAAAAATGGATATAGCAATGTGTATACCATAACGATAGATGGTAAGTGAGGAAACTGACCAAATTACATGATATTTACACACTGACATACCTTCTAGCTGTCACCCCCCCCCAGATGCCCATAAAGTTCATATTAATCTAAAACAATATGAATGGACAGCTGGGGTTTTTACTGAAAATTCTATGAAGACACCCCCAGATACACACAGCCATTGTTGTGGTTCTATGTTCTGTTTTTACACTGTTTTAGGAATGTGTGACAACCAGTAATGTCTACTCGATTCCTAGAGTAAAAAATTCCAGAAAAGCTGGAGTAAATGTGTTTGGTCAGAAGTGTGCCCAATAAGCTAAAAAAGCATATAAAAAATGTGCCATCTACACACATTTACTACACTAATATTTTGGGCAACTTTGAAAAGCTCCCGCCCAAAAGCACAGCAGTTGAATACAGCAGCTTCCCACCCGTAATGATGTATTTTTTCTACCTCGGACTTCTCCAACCTTCACATTCAGGGAAGTCTTCAATTAAGGAATTGACATAGTTGTGATATTTCCCAGCTAAACTGAATACTTCCCAGGCAACATAAAGTCAAATACTTCAGCTGACCTGCCATACGAATTCAGTTACCTACAACTTCCAGCTCCTCCATTACTCTAACCCCTAACCATTTGATTATTCTGATCAATCATTGCACTTGCTATTAATTACCTTGTACAGCAAGAAGTTGTTCCTCTGTTGTCCAACGTGTATTGAACTTCTGGGTCACCTGTGACATATGGTCACATTACCAACGGTATAGAAACATCTCATGACATACACAAGAGACAACAGTGTAGGGCTGGGCGATATGGCAAGTATCACAATTTTATTTCTCATATCATGCGATATCGATAAATATCATAATATACATTAAGGATTGGAATTTCCAGTAATTTAGTGCTTGAGTACTTGCCCAAATGTGAATAACTTTTGGATTAACTTCAGTCTTTACATGGACACTGCACTTCAATGTTTTCAAGTAAAAACAATTGCATTTGCTGTTGAATTACATTATGCACAAATAATCAAACAGTACTAATTACGCACGAACACAACCGGGCAGGAGGGCTAATCCAATCATACAGTATTTGGCATTTTTGCACAACAATAAAAAACGGAGTCTGAATGAACAAAATCCTTATCAAGTAGAAATACTCTATTACCATTTAGTTATTAATAACAAAAAGAATCAAAGACATAAGGACAAAAAATAAACAGCTATTGTGTGATTAGGATCACAAAATAAAAAATTTTGTTTATTTTTTCACTTGTTTCTTCTGGCTATTGCGTTAAGAGGTTTTGAGGAAAAAAAAAACAGCCTATTTCCCCCCCCCAATTCAAATATATAAAAGAAAATGCATTAGCATCTTCTGAATTACTTCAATACAAGTTAATATTTTATGAATAAATGCAAATTACAAAAATGACATGTAAAGACAATTTTGGGAAAATATAGGTTCAGATAATTGCCAAATTGTGCTAATCAATGTGGTACTGGATATTCTACTACTAATTTTAATTGGCTAATTTTAGCATGTTAGTTCAACAGTAGGCTTGCCCATTTGAAAGGTGCAATATTTATTTATTAACACCCAAATTATCCCACAATGTGTGTGGAACCAACCATTCGTATGTGAGCTACTCTGGAAAAGTGAGGACAGCGCCACTTATCAGAATAAAATCATAAACGCAAACTCAACGAACAACCTCCCGCCCATGTTAAACTAACAGCAGAATCATCCAATGAACGCTCAGCATTCTGCTGGTTGAGTGACATGGTTACTTGTAACCGTCTCCGATAACAGAAAATTACATTATATAATAATATTCCTTTCAAATGCTTTACATCCGTAATGATACACGTTCTGTCCATATCCACCGCATCGATCGGTGCTGACCCAGCAGCATGCCTATTCATCTAGCTTCCTTAGTCTGTACCGTTAGGCTGAATGTCTCACAGACTGGCTCCACGAAAAAAATCAAATAGAGGGGTCCACGTGGCATAGTGGGCTAAGTCGCGGCTACATCATGATAGTTAGTGATTAGAGCCTGACTCTGGCTTCTCTGACTTTCCCTGGACCTCCAGCCTGAGGCAGTGCAAACTGGCATAGCGGTGCCTGGGATTTGGGATAGAGAAGCGACTCCTTATGTGCAGACTGGGTGCCTGTAAATAAATGGTCAATTATCCCATGTATGAGTTGACTAAAGGCTTCTGTGTTGGATGAGCAGTGTGGAAAAAAACAAAATCAGTCGGCTTAGCGACATGGTTGGATGAACCACATGAGCGCCCTTCACCATACCACATCTGTTGATGGGGGGGATTGCAGAGCTGACGACGTGGCAGGATTAGTGGGAAGAATTTAACTAGGCCAATTGGGAGGGGAGAAAATTATAAAAAATGTGCACCTTGAAAAAAAAGTGTCTTTGTTTAAGCACTGCAGTTTTTGGGAAACGTCATTCAATCTGAGAAAGTAATGTTTTAAAAAATACATATGATTTATAATTCACCTGCCAGTGGCTGGTTCCATTTGCTATGAATAAGTGTCTTCATTCAACACACGCATTTAGTGATATGCTTGGGGGCAGGGCAAGCACTTCAACATGCATCTTCATGTGATCAGCTGTTTGTGTTGTGCCCGCTATATGGCATTTCCATCAAGCTAAATTATGTAGGTTTGTAAATAAGGACAGAGCTGCATTATCTTTAGCGAAAGATTTTCTCAAAAAAATCTTATCCTTGATACTGAATTTTTTTAACAAAATATTGTACATTGTTTTATCTCCCAGCCCTACAACAGTGATTCATTCTATAAGAACAGAAACCAAACATTGACCAAAACGGTTAGAACACTATGTTAGAAAAAACATTACCTCCGGTACGCGGAATTTGTCAACTCCCACGTCGAGTTTCTCCTTCAGGGCACTGTTATTCTGCTTGATGCTCTGGATCTAAAAGGGAAAGTTACAATAAAGTAAAGTAAACAGACAAGGTTGTAACCATAGAAATAGAATGGATAGAAAGGCTATTGAACTGCTAAGTGTGGTCATTTGATTAGTACACAACAAAATAGCGATTGTTGTTAGTTGTCACGGTGACAACACGCAAATCGGTTTAATGCGGAAGTAGGCCGCTAGATCTTTGCAATGGAATGGTACACATAAAAATGGCTGCCGCTCTGACCATTCTTCTACATTGATTTGAATTGGAATGGCCTTTCTATACTATAACATTTCTGTGGTTGTCAAAAAGTTAAAGAGCAACTTGCAAGTTAAATTGATAACTGAATTAATAGTGCATGTTTTTGGAAGGGGTATTTTAAAAACACTTAAGTAAGAATTTACGCGAGATATAGAGATAGTTTTGCAGTAACCGTAATCGTAGCACCTTAGTTTCACTTTCGTTTTCATCCGTGATTTGAGCATGAATTTCACAGACTACCTCGCATTACGTCACTTCCGATCTGTGATTTATAGATGCAGATGTTATTGTTAATTACAATTTTCTCTCTAAATATCGTTTTTGGCAGTTATCTATTTCTCCAATCTAGTTGTTTTTCATTACTGTACACTATTCTATATTGAGGTGTCCAACCTGCAAGTTGCTCTTTAATATACATTACTAACCTGACGTTTAATAGCAACCAGTTCCATGTCCATTTGCCTCAGCACCCCGACTGCAGCAGGTGTGCTGGTGGACATAGCTGCTACGTCTCCCTGGCTCAGATGCATCCCTTTAGGAGGCTTCTTCTTAGAACGGTGCAGGTTCTTCCCTGGAAGACCCTGTGGTTCCTTCTTGACATGGGACAGCTTCTCTGCCACGCCAGCAGTCGGCTAGACATCAAGGAATACATTTAGGTTATTGTTTCTGATGCAGGAGATGAAAATGTAATCATTGCGTCAAATCTCCTGAAATGGCAGTGAAAATATTTGGATTTGGGAATCTACCTTCAGTACCATGGCGACTGGCTTCAGCTCCTGCTTCTCAGGTGCTGCACCCAGCTGAAACAGAAAATTACCATCTCAGTTGGATTCAATAACCAGCGTATCTGCTGTATTATATCAACACCTACCTCTTTCTTCTCATCCTTATTTGGTTCATACTCAACATCGCTTGGAGCATTTCCATTGGTCTCTTCGGCTTCCTCCTCACTAAAAGAAAACAATGCAAAAATTAAAAAAAAATACTGCATTAACAGAAGTTTTTCCAAAACAGTAAAATTTTGAATGCTGTTGATGCATTACGAAAAAGCACACACTTCTCATACCTCTCCTCTCGTTCCCTCTTTTGCTTGCGTGCATGGCGATCCATGACGCTGGTTTTGCTCCGCGTCTTCTTCCAAGAGTAGTAGAATCTAACCAAGCTGGCAATGGACTTGTCCGGCAGCTAGATCAAGAAGAATGTATTTATGAGCAAGGAAGAATAGTTTTCTGCATCTTTTCTGGTTTTGTTACATCATAAAATGGCCAGGACAAAATGGCATTCAGTGTACTAATCACAGATGTAATCACTCAATAAAGGTGATTGGATTTGGAGGTGAGAGTCTCTCACCATTTGCTGTATACGATGGAAGGTTTTTCCGTGGAAGCTGAAGCCCTGTTCAAACAGGACCTTGTCTTCCACAGTCCACTCATCTGGAAAAGGTGTGAAGTTGGGCAAATCTGCCAGGGACTTCTCAATGTTGTGCTTGTGCCAGAACAGCATTCCTAAAGCCTGCTCCATGTTGTAACCATGCTTCTCTTTGGCTATCGTGATGTATTCATCCACTGTTAAACATACAAAAAAGCTGACATTTAATTATTTATATCCTTGATACAGAAATAAGCTTTGTAATGGAAATATTTTAAAGCTATATTGTAGTTTACCTAAATCTGTAATATACTGAACTTTTAAAAATGTATTTCTGAAAGTATACATTTATTAACAAATGTATTCCAAAACCTTTAACTGTTGACATTAGGGCTGGGCGATATGGCCAAAAAATGATATCACAATATAATATAGATTTTTTTTCGATACGATATCCCTGACGATATATTGAAATTTATATAGGACCTGCTGTGACTTGATTAAATCAAAGTGTATAGTCTGCTGTATAAACATATAAAAACCGTACAAACAAAAATATTGATTGACCTTGTTATATTTCTGTTTAGAAGTTTCAGGTAAAACTGAACTACAAGAAATATTAAATACTCCTCATTTGTTGGATGTTTCTTTGTTTCAGAACAAAACCAGCTGTTATCGCGATATGTCGATATGGGATATTCTTCTCGATATTATTTTAAAAAACTCGATAACGATAAATATTGAATTATCGCCCAGCCCTAGTTGACATTGTTGTCATTCTTGTTTTAAGTACTTTGTCAACCCTCCGCGTGAAAGCATAATAGAACTGAACCATTTTCTATCCTTCATAGACAACAGAGGTCAAATTGGATCTTAAATACCGCATTGGTCCAAATACAAGTCGACACTGACAAAAAAAAAAAGACTACCCCATTCACCACTTGGAAAAATACCAGAACTTTTTAAAGACCAAATCTTGAAGATTTCAAGTCCCTATTAAAAACCCACCTGTTCACACTAGCATATTAACCTTCATCTCTGGCCTTTCATTTCCTTTCTGTTTTTAGCCTACGTCTTATACCGCATTTATTCTTTTATTTGTGTTATTGTGTGTTTTTAATACTTTCCCTTTTTAGATTCAACAGTTCTGTAAAGCACTTTGGTCAGCCTAGTGGCTGTTGTAAACGTGCTATATAAATAAATTGAACTTGAACTTGAAC
>JACXGM010005156.1:0-35872 GCA_016801145.1 Umbra pygmaea
AAAAAATACAGTTGAAATACAATCGAAATTGAACGAGGCAGATGTAAGTACATGTACAATTAGTGCAAAGAAATCTTAGATTTAGAGGTAGATCGAATTAGTGTACATAGCAGGCAAATACAATGTAATAATTTGACATTAGTATGAAAATTTACTGTGCAAATGGAAGCAGTGCAAATAACAGTTGAGAAATAATATAATTAAAATAAATACTGTTCAAGTCAGTATATACACAGGTGCTTATTTGTTGATTTACATTAAACTGTATAACACTATATGGATTCCTCAGCCAAAGTTATTGTTGTGGTTGTTCTGGCCACAAAACCCCTGTAACACCTATCAGTTTGACAGCCACTGGGCTGTTTGTGTGTGTACAGTAAATGAACAATCTGTGATATTAACTATTGCTTGTTATGTCTAAAAAAACATCCTAAGCTGAATGACGTCCTCTGACTTCTCTTTCTGTGTGGTTATTGGTTAACTGTAGGCTTTAGACCACACTCCAGGAGATGAACCAAGCCGTTTCTTCTGTGCTGAAAAGAAGAACAACGCAACAGTATGCTTTCCTCTCCTTGGGATGGCTGGAACGTCAGGCTCAATCTCTGCTTGTTTGTTTTAATCCCTAGGCTTTGAAAGTCTTCGCTCACATAAGAGACGGCTTCATAAATTCACATTGTGTCAAATAAATCAATAGTTCCCATTAGCCGAGGAAGTTGTGGAGCTGTTCCAGTATTTGCAGGGCAGTGTCCCACTTGTATTTGAGTGTTTTCTCTCCCAATAAAGGCAGAAATATACTGCAGGGGATTGATGGATGTCTGTTGATCAATTCAGACACTTCCAGCAGTTGAACTGGTCTGGTTGATGGGTCCCATTTGGGAAGAGGGAATTCCCTTGGACACTGGGCACAAACACAAACAGCTTCAACACTGATTCTCTTCTGAAGACTGGCTAGCACGGCACTCTGCTTTAATGGGGTTTTCAGGCTGTTGACAAAATTTTAGCAATTTCAGGAACACATTATGATAGATATTCTAATTTAATTCTGTGAATGGAGTGAAAATAAATCAATTTGATTAGATTTTTAAATAAAACAATTTGTATCACTCTCTGAATTTGTGGGTATGCACGCTTTGGTGAGGGTTAAGAATAAGAAATGTAAAGTTTGATATACCTAAAAAAATGCATTTAAAGACAGTGGGTCATTGAGACAAGCTGATTATTGCACATCTCAGAAGGATTTATGTATCTGCAGGGAATACAGAATAATTATGATAATATGCAATTATCGCCTCACTGTTTTTTCTGCAGTAACCTCAAGATGAGGTGCTATATGAGTGTTACTGCACGTGCTGATAGTCCCGGAACAAAAGGGGATTCAAGGAAAGAAAGACAAATCCTAGTTTACTGTACATGGGATCTGTATTCATCTGTGTTGCTCAGGCAAATTCCAAATCATCAATTTCTGCATGTTCTTGAACAAAATGATTATTGGACATTCTCTCATATATTATATCTCAGGGAAGAATGCAGAGCTGTATTAATGGTTCTACATAGATAAAGATCGATCCCCTGGTCTGCGTACAGCTTAAATGTATTTAAGCCTATAATCCTTGTAAATAGCTTCCGGCAAGGCGAAGTCAGCCTGTTAACATTGACTAAATGAAGTAAATAGATGCAAATTAATTTTTACAAAATCACATGGCTGTTGAACCCTGGCTGCTTGTTCGGGTTGTATCTAGACGAGGGAGAGTGAGAGAGTCATTGTATGCTAGTACTGCCGCTAATGAGCCGCTGTAGATTTAAATCTGAAATCATACTCTGATGGCTTTGCCAGCCTGCTGTTCACGAGGGTTAGCAGTGAAGGTAGCTTTAAATGCGGAGCGTCTGCACTGCCTCTCTCCCTGCTAACCCAGGCCTCTACAGTAACACCACAGCAGATGGACGGAATATGGAGCTCGGAAGGTTTTACCTCAGAGGTGGTAACAGTGAAGCCACTCATTAACACTGAATTTACCACTTCGTTAGCAACGTAGCTTCCTGCAGAGAGGAGCCAACACTAGATCATGTCAAATCCACTGAGCATTGCAGACTATACTATGGCTTTATCCCAAATTGCACCCTATTCCCTGTTGTGCATACTTTTAACAATAACCCATAGGCCCTACTTAGTGCACTACATATACAATAGCATGTTGTTTGGGATACAGTCAGTGTCTATCAACTAGGCCAATAACAGCTCTGCCTGGACGCTTCATGTTGGACCAAGCTGTAAAATACCTCACCTCACATCTCACAGCTTGGCTATTAAAAATGCTGGGAAGACTGTTAAATATCAAAAGATGGTATTTTCGAATTTTCACCCCTCAGTGGCTTGTTTAAGGACACGTTCAATAGTTGATTGTCAATTACATTTACCTATCTCTTCAGAAAACTCTTCATTGCAGTTAAGATGCGGTGTGTGTTTAAGGCTGAGTGTCTTTTTGTACACGTGTGTGAGTGTATTGAATGTGTATACCATATTTGTATGTTTGTGTGTGTGTGTGTGTGAGACAGACAAATTGTGTATTCGACGTATGCCAATTTGTCAGGATTGGAGCAACAACAGTGTCGTGCTGGGACCCGGGTTGGCACCATCACAGAGTGCTAAGACTGAGTATGATCTCATTGGAAGTCTACTTTGTTCCCATGGAAATTGGTCAATTTTAGCAGGCGCCTGGGAGCATTGGGGCGAGGAACAGGAAGGTTGTATCCCAGAGGTGTGCTCTGGTAATTAAGAGCCCTCACCGGGGTATCTGGGACTAACAGGTTTGTTGTGAAGAGAAGTGGCGAACGAGGGTGTTAGTAAATTCATAATGCAACTCTAGAGAACAGAGTAGAAGAGTACATGTGTATAAAACTCCTAGTGTGGAACACTACAGGAAGAAAGTAGGCATACCTGACACTTAACACTCACTAATTCTCTTTGTGAATGTTTGCATTTGTTATTAGACCTAATATTAGACAGATTTTTGATTTTGAAACAGTATATAGTGCAGTGGTATAATACTTATGGTGTGTTGAACTGTATATATTTGAATTTGCCACTTTTAGACTTGTTTTGATCACGCAATTTCATCGCCTATAGCTCTCGAAACATGCCATAAATGATTTAGTGTGTTTTAAGCTAATTTCTTTTTTTTGTTCTGATTCTTCTCAGAACGTGCTGGTGAGATGGCTGATATAAAGCCAAACAAACAGGAGAACAAAGAAAGAGATGGGGTGAAACCAGTGTGTGACAGCTCTGGTGCAACTCTGGAGCCATTACAGCGTCACACATCCTCCCTCAAGAACAATGCTGCAGGTCTGTCAGAGCAGCTGTCCTCTGACGAACCACCAAACCTTTTAAATGGAGCACAGCCCAGTCCATTTGTACCCAGCAGTGTCCCTGCTGTTCTCCACACATCCCAAGCAGCCCATTCACTGCCTTCAGGAGCACTTGTTAATGGACCTGGTTCACACCCAGCCTCAGAGGAGAGCTGTGGCCTGAACAAAAACAGCACAATGCCCAACAACGTCCTGGTGGAAGCCCAAGACGGCCAACTACGGCAAGCTGGGGGGGACCCGAGCCCTCAGGTGTTATCGCCACCCAGTGAGCTTCAATCAGACACCCTTAAGAAACCAGCAGGGCTAGGGCCCATTTTGAAAACACATGCCTCCTTGCAGCTAGGGGCCAACAACACGCCACCATCTGATTCTGAGGAGAGTGAAGTTGAGTCGACCTACCGGGCCCCCACCCACACCTTGTCATGCCACAGCCCTCAGTCGTGCCAAATGCCAATTAACCAAATATGGACGGCCGAAGGAGTCAAGGCCGGGGGTAGATTTATTTGGGACTTGAACACCACAGAGTCTTCTGAGAGCTCATCGGACGGTTATGACGTCTCCGATGCGCTGCGCTGGGATTCACAAAAAGACCTCATCCATGTATTGTGGAACAATCATACAGTTGACAAAAGCGTAGAAGCCAGTGCTGCCAGAGTTATGCATCAGTTTTCCCACCAAAGACCGAGGAAGCGTCAGATACACCTGGTGGGCACGGCGGAACCCACAGAAAGAGTTTACAATGGTGGCTCTAATCTCACCTACAAAAAGTGGTATATTGAAGAGGTGGAGGATGAGGAGGAGGAAGATTTTCTCTCGAACACAAACAAAGACAATTGTAAAAAGATGGATTCGTTTAAGGAGCATCCCAGTATAAGTCCTGTAATAATCAAGAAGCTGATTGTAAGAGCGGATTGTCATGAAGACAATTCTTCCCATTCATTATTTAGTAGGAAGCCCAAGCAGCTACAAACAGAGCAGTGTGAAGAGCCATCATTCTTCCCGTGCACAAAGTGCAATGTAAATTTCAAGGAGAAAAGGCATCTGCATAGACATATGATGTATCATTTAAATGGGCATAATCATGAGGTACACCTATATGAGAACAGTCCACGTCCTTTTATATGCAGAGAGTGTGGGCGTTCTTTCCGGGATCGCAACTCCCTGCTCAAGCATATGATTATACACCAGGAGAGACGGGAAAAACTCATAGAGGAGATACAGGGACTCAACAAACTCCAAGACAAAGGCCGGAATGCTAAGCTGCAGTGCCCGCAGTGTGTGTTTGGGACCGACTGCCCCAAGACATTCATTCAGCACGCCAAGACACACGAAAAGGATAAATGTTATTACTGCTGCGAGGTGTGCAACCACATGGCATTAACGGAACGAGAGCTGGACGCACACCTTCTCTGTCACAAGTCAAAGTCCAACAAGAAGAACATGATCAAAGATGAGGAGTTAAAGTCCCCTACACATAATAATGAACAGAGTCCTGTTTGGTTTCAATGTAATGTAGGTCCTTTCAGAACCCAGAATACAAATGGCCACAAAAGACATTTTGAACTGAAATGCCAGCAGTCAGGTCATAAGGATGAATGTGAAAGTACACCGTTTCATAATGCACCTGACCATGAAGATCAAAATACACTAGGTGACTCATCCCAAAAAGCAGCTGATATACACCTACTGCAGCTGAAGTCAAAGTTCTGTGTACAGAAGCCTGCTATCTGGACAAGAGCAGATATGCCCTTTGGGTCCTGTGGTGTAGCTGATTTCTACGTGAGAGATACAGCAGACACACAGAAGAAATCTCGCAACATTTCCTCCTTGCCATTCAACTGCAGCTTTGTCAGCCCAACAAACACGCTGTCACCATCTGTGTGGAGGATTGACAAACCAAACAAATTATCTCCGAAACCAACAGAGAAAATAGATGTGACAACAGGTCTCCCTTATGTTGAGGAAGACAGTCAACTATATGACCATGTGGTTTCAGGAATGCCAGAAAGGACAAAATATCCATCTGACGTCGACGTGTTGCTTTCATCTAGTACAGTTAAGCCAAGCCAGGTGCTGCATCAAAGCAGTGTCTCTGACAAAATTCAGGGAGGCTTGATAGGTAGAAAATCTGAGGCCCAAGCTGTTATCCAAAAGTCTCCCTCCAAAAGAAAAATGTCCACTCCCTTCCGCAACAATGTGGACAATATGGTTGACTATGTTTTAGCAAAACCAAACCAAAAGTCTACAACTCCGGAAGACTCGGAGGAGAGCGGCGGTGATGACGAGGACACGTACGACTTCAGTGCCTACACCAGCGAGGCTACAGCCAACTTTCTGGATACCGTTGAAAACCAGGAGAACCCCTACGCCCGCAGTTACTTCATACGCAGACAGAGAAGTTCTTCTGCCAAACACAATCCTGAAACTGCTGGTGACGTCGGCAAAATTGACAGCAATGGCTGTCAGCTTGACCGCCAATTTGAAAAGCCTGACGAGACGGAGGGCGAATATGACAGCGACGACATACAGCAGCTCATCATCAAAGAAGAGTGTATAGAAAGCTCAGTGTGTGACGAGTCACCGGATTCACAGACCCCCACCGACATACACGCTCAGAGTCTCTCCTATGATGTTTGCCCTTCATTTGGGATGGAAAGGAAGTCCTGCCCCTACTGTCCTGCGGTTTTTGAATCTGGTGTGGGCTTGTCCAATCACGTGAGAGGTCATCTGCATAGGTTGGGGCTGAGTTACGACGCTCGCCACGCGGTGTCACCAGAGCAGGTAGCCTCACATGACCGACAGCCACGCATACGCAGAAAGATCTCGTCAATTGCACGCAGGATAAGAAAAGGTGAGTAGCTTCAGTTTATCCTGTCTTAATTCTTCTACTTATTTTTGTTTTAATTTGCTATTGCAGTATGACTTAGTCTATCAGTTTGTTTAACATTCATGTGCTAGAATACTGGAAATGCTGCAGTCTTTGAAATACTTGTTTTATTCAAATTGTCACTGTTGTACCTCTCATCATAGCTCTTGAACTACATTGCTCCATACATAAGCACAGCAATGCAGCCTGTCACTTCTGTATACCACACACAACACCACACTAACCA
This sequence comes from Umbra pygmaea, assembly GCA_016801145.1. Lineage (NCBI taxonomy): Eukaryota > Metazoa > Chordata > Actinopteri > Esociformes > Umbridae > Umbra > Umbra pygmaea. Next base: position 6,477 of record JACXGM010005156.1, read on the forward strand.
TGTTCAGATGGTCAGATCTACAAATAACTTTGACTTCTAAATAATGACTCATTACAGGTTAATCAACATGTATTCCAGTCACAATCACAATTTACCGGTAATTTGAACATTGCAATGTTCATTTCATTGAGCTTCATAATTGCTGGCACCCCTGAATGGCAATACACAAACAATACTTTAAAACATAAACAATATAATTATAGAGAAACTCAAGATACCAACATTTGAGAAATGCAATGGAACCAACCAAACCCCTAAGGTATTTGACACAAAAGTAATATTCCATAATTATTGCCACTCATTCAGTACTTAGTACAACCACACCTGGCAAGGATAACAGCATGCAGTCTCTTCCTTTAATGTTTGAAAAAGTTAAGGAACACATTTGGAGGAATTTTGGACCATTCCTTTATGCAGATCCTTTCAAGATCCTTCCCATTCTTGGGTTTGCACTTATTATCTGCCCTCTTCAACTCAGCACACAGGTTTTCGATTGGATTGAGGTCCGGCAACTTCGATGGCCATGGCAGAACATTGATTTTGTTGTCACAGAACCATATCTGTGTGGATCTTGAGGTATGTCTTGGGTCATTGTCTTGTTTGAAAGTCCACCCACGGCCAAGTCCCAGACTTCTGGCAGAGGCAACCAGATTGTCAGCCAAAATTGCCTGATACTTGGTGGATTTCATTATGCCATCAATCTTGACCAGTGCCCCTGGACATCTGGAATTAAAACAGTCCCAAAACATCACTGACCTACCACCATATTTCACAGTGTGTATGAGGTACCTCTCCTTGTATGCATCTTTGTTTGAACACCAAACATGCCAATGCTGTATCTGACCAAAACTTTCAATTTTGGTCTCATCTGACCAGAGCACCTTCTTCCAGTCATAATTGAAATTACATTTAACAAACTTCAAGCACTTGCGTCTGTGTCTTGGGGTCAGAAAGGTATTTCTTCTGGCATCCCGTCCAAAGAGGCTGTGGTTGTGGAGGTGGCATTTAATGGTGGTTTTTGAAACCTGGTGACCCCAAGACGCCAACAAGGACTGCAAATACTTAAATGAGTTTAAGTATGTGGAATTTAATTCCTGGTTTAATTTTGGTCGATTTTATTTACACAAATATCTAAGGGATTAGTTAGGATTGATTGTGACCTTGATTTGGGGGACATTGATTTTTTTTAATCAAGAAATGATTTTGGTTGGTTCAATTGACACATTAATAAAGTACAGTATTTCTCACATGTTGGTATTTTGGGTTTCTCTATAATTGTATTGTTTATATTTTGTATAGTATTGTTTGTGCATTGCCCACTGTATTTCAAACATGGCAAATGTCAATGAGTGTGAGATGGCTGTTTTGGTCAGTATGATGCTTAACCATGTTAATACTGATGCTGTGCTGATGTCACCCACATTAATAATGCTGTGTGACATACTAACAAATGTACACATCAACAGACAGACAGATCCACAGCCCCCCTGCAATTGTATCACTGGACACAATTCATTTGTATTTCCATACAGTGAATACATTTAGAACTGTTTCTTTCAAACTCATGCTATCCTTTCATGGATAGAGTATAATATTAAAGTTATTACAAAGTTGCCTAGCACTTAGCTGCTGAATGAATTTAATGTAAATGTAGATAGTGTGTTACAATCTTTTCTATAATCCACTTTTTACAGCAGAGAAACCTGCGTCTCAGACAGAGCACACCTGTCCGTTGTGCTGCGGGTGGTTCGACACCAAGACAGGACTGTCAAACCATGTGAGGGGCCACCTGAAGCGTATTGGGAAGACGATTACGGGCAGCAGTAAGAGTCCAGTATGTATTCTTACTGAGCTGCTAAAGGATGAGCAGGAACACCAGAAAATCCTCCAGATCCTCAAAGGGTAAATCTTTATTATAATATCAATAAATTGTGTTGTTTATTCAAATTATGATTTATGTCTCTCTATAAAGGAAGACATTTATTATTTTCCTGAAGTATTTTCCAATAGTGATTGTGGTGTATGCCAACTTTTGGGCACCCTGTCTCTTAATACTTGGTGAAACTTAGTACTTTTGCTGATATAACTGCTTCTAAACATTTTGCTCTTTAATTTTATATATTTTTTGCCACTCTTTCATGCAAAGAGTGTTTGGGGACTAAGAACTCTAAAGAGACTAAGACTAAGAACCTTCTAAAACTTTGCTTTATAAATACACTATATAGCCAAGATTATGTAGAGACCTCACTATCACACCCATATCAGCTTTTTTGACATCCCATTCCAAAACCATGGACATTAATATGGAGTTGGCCAGCCCTTTGCGGCTATAACAGCTGTCACTCTTATGGGAAAGCTTTCCACAAGATTTTCAAGTGTGTCTGTGGGAATTTGTGGGCATTCATTTTTATCATTTTCTTCCCCTCCCAATTCTGCCTTGTTGGCAGCTCTGCAACTTCTTGGACAGATGTGGGATGATGAGGGTTGCTCACATGGTTCATCCAACCACATGTCGCTGAACCACCGATTCTTTTCGCACTGCTCATCCAACACGGATACCTTTAGTCAGATCATGCACGGGATGACTATGTTCACCGACTGTACTTCCGCAATTGAATTTACAGGCACACAAACTGCACACAAGGAGTTACTGGAGAGCGATGTGACAGGATAATCTGTTTTATCTAACCCAAATACCCTGGGCAGCGCGCTCTGCCAATTTGTACTGCCTAATGCAGGAGGTCCAGGGAATGTCAGAGAACCCATAGTCAGACTCGTTGGTAACAACCCAAGTAATCCATACGTACAAAGAAACCAAAACAAATAGGTTCAGAAATTAAGTTGTGTAATAATGTGAAATGACACAGGAAAAAAGTATTGAACACAAAGAACGCATGGAAAGCCAAGACAACACCTGAAAATCAACAGTAATTAAAAAGCAATCCAGCCCCCTGTCAGTACAAATTAATATCAGCTGGTTCAGTCCAACTTCCCAAAAAGGTTTCATTGCCAAGGTGTCACACAAGACACATCTCAAGATGGGTAAAAGCAAAGAGCTGTCTGAAGATCGTTGCAAGCTAATTGTTGCAAAACATAATGATGGCATTGGTTATAGGCACATTTCTAAGCTTCTGAATGTTCCAGTGAGCACTGTTGGGGCCATGATGCGGAAGTGGAAAGACAATCATTACACCATTAATTTGCCTCGACCAGGTGCTTCTCGCAGGATTTCTGACGGAGTTGTCCAAGAGCCAAGGACCACTTGTGGAGAGCTTCAAAAAGACCTGCAAATAGCAGTTACTGTTGTTTCAAAGAAAACAGTAAGTAATGCACTCCACCGCCATGCCCTGCATGCTCACCATGCAAGACTAACAAAACAAAAAAAGCATGTTGAAGCTCGTTTAATGATTGCTGGACAACATTTGAAAAGCCAGTGAAATACTGGGAGAGTATAGTGTGGTCAGATGAGAGCAAGATTTAACTGTTTGAACAGCATGGTGTGGGCCTGCTTTTCAGCAAATGTTACTGGCAAACTTCACATAATTGAAGGATGAATGGGCAAATTTACAGAGACATTCTTGACAAAAATCTGCTGCCAGCTACCAGGATGATGAAGATGAAACAAGGGTGGATATTTCAGCAAGACAATCTCAATCACAAAGCCAAGGAAACTCAATTGGTTTCAAAGAAAGAAAATAAAGCTGCTAGAATGGCCCAGCCAATCACCTGACATCTATGGAAAGAACCAAAAGATCAAGACTCATAAAAGAGGTTCAGGGAACCTTCAAGATTTAAAGACTGTGTGGAAGAATGGGCCAAAATCACACCAGAGCAATGCATGAGACTAGTTTTTCCATACAGGAGACGTCTTGAAGCTGTCATTACCAACAAAGGCTTTTGTACAATGTATTAAATTAATATCAGTAAACGCGTTCAATACATTTTTTTACATTATTACACAACTTAATTTCTTTATTTATTAACTTATTTGTTTTAGTTTGTTGGTATGTATGAATTACTTGTGTTGTTGCCAACATCTGGTGAAAATATCATGTCAATAGCGCCTTTTGAAATATATTTACTGAGACAAAAGGTGATGTGTTCAATACTTATTTCACCCGCTGTATTACATACCACTAGATTGTTGGGACTCTGTTTGAAATACTCCCATACTTTTGAAGCCCTTGGGCAAGATTTTTTAGCTGAAGGACCAAGTTGTATTTCACGTTCAGACACCATACCAGTATAATAATAGGGGAAGTCGACGGTACCTTTGGCCAATTGATGTATTTAGAGTCGTATGCAAAAGTGTAGGCATCCCTGACAATTTCCATGATTTTCATTTATAAATAATTGGGTGTTTGGATCAGCCATTTCATTTTGATTTATCAAATAACTGAAGGACACAGTAATATTTCAGTAGTGAAATGAGGTTCATTGGATTAAAAGGAGTCTGTTACCTTTATTGGCCTCAGTAATCAATTTTTTAAGAACAAGAATGGTCAAAAAGGCTGCCCACACTTTTGAATATGTCAGGTTGACTTCTGTTTTTCACTATAATGAATGTAAATACATCATAATCCTGTATTAACAGTTGTAGAAATGTGGCATGTCACTTTGTACCATATCCATATCAGGTTCATTTCTGTTCACAGGATGACTCATTGTAACAGTTATCTTTTATAAACATGTGGATAGTCGTGTCATGTTTTGCTTTATACCATGTACAAGTCAGGTCAACTTCGTTTCACAACAAAAATCATTGTAACATTACATTTTTCCCAAGGTTGCCAAGAATTTGTATAAAACTGTATATCCCGACATGCTATATTATTGTTCCATTTGACAACACACAGGAAGCAGTTCTTCAGTCGACCAATAATTTCCCAGAAGTTTATTGGGAGTGATGGGCTGTTCCAAACACCCACAGGGATGCCAGTGAAGATCCAACATGGCTGCCAGCCAGGCCAAGATGACAATCCCATTTCATGGGGAAACAGTGCAACAGTATCCATGCTGGAGGAAGTAGAACAAGACAAGCCCTTTCCTCAAAGCAAGAGTATAATGGTACAGTATGCTGGGATTTGGTGCCATGCTTCTTTTTGTGTGACATACTCTTAAGTAGGGTGTTTACATTGGCAATTGTTTATTATTTTACGTAAGTGTCCTTGGTTATTGTGAAAGGCCCAAATAACATTTATTATTACAGATACAAGGTGTCAATGTACCTGCCCAGAGTACTTTAGTAGACTTCCAGAGACCGAAGACGGCGGACATTGAGCAGCTGATGAATAACAACAGATCCTGTGATGCAGATAGGACACACATTACTGTGACCAAAGAGATGCTTCAGGACGGACAGGGCCAAGAGTACAACAACCTAGAACCACACTGGGTCCATGGTAAGCAGTGTCACAGCATCACTTTGAGCACCATAATGACATTTTCAAATAAGAAATTGTATGACATTCAGATTGAAAAGGGATAATAACAGGTATTTGAATAGCTAGGCTACAAAACAACTCGTGTCTGTTTATTGTAGGGATTTTAACAGTGCATCAAACAACCCAGAAAAGACACATTTTACATTTATTTGCTTTCTGAAAAGTAACAGAGTTAAAAAACGATTTAAGTTCAAAACAATGTTACTTTGTCTGCCAAGTATATTTTATTTGATGGTAATGAGTATTGTAATACAGATTATTTGTGACAGCAATACACATGCTGTATGACATTTTGTTCATTCACTTTCAACTGGTGAAGTATCAAATGAGACATGCAAGCCAGTAAAGACAGACAGATGATGGATAAAAGTGACAGACAGCTTTATTAGATCAACTGGGTTGCCCCGTGTTCGTTTGACACTGTCCTACTTTCATTCATAACATTGATCATTTCAATCCTTTGCAGATAAGCATATTTCTTTTTCATTCTTTGTAATGGTATCTAAAGCAGTGAGACAGAGTTAGGAAAGAGTGTTTGCCTTGCGCTCTTCAATTAAAGTATATGATCAGCATACCATAATGAAACACCAAATTGTCTTGTTTTCCAGCTGTTTTGTTTGTTTTACTACTTCCGCTGATTTTCATTATTTTTTTACTGATGCTAAATCACAAGATTTCAATCAAACTTAAAATGATTAAATATGTATGGGATACATATTATCACAGCCCAGTACTCATGATCCTCTGTCAGAAAACTTGTAATCTCCAAATATGCAGCAGAAGATAAAAAAAACATAAGAGCAAGGTTCACTATCTATTGAATTATTGTAACAGCACACAAAAAGAATAAATGTCACCAAAGTGGCTTTAAAATTGAAATTAAAATCCTGTCGCAACTTTTTGATGTTGCTCTGGAGGCACATCAGCTGTGTTTACACACTTTTGTTTAATGTCTGTCCAAATCAGAGTTAAAGGGCCAGTGCAGTCTTTGTAATTGTATTTTTAAATCATCACTGTATGTCTAATAAACAGTGTTTGTTCTTTTAACAAAGAAATATTACTCCGTCATTATTTTCCTGAATTAAAATTGGGTGATTTTTTTATTACATTAATTTACATACAAAGCCCTGATTGGCTGATTGTATAGATCCTGCCCCTTACCTTGTTATTTCTTCATTAAAATGACATTCCAACTGTAAGTTAATATTGTTTTAATCATCATTATGTTAGTTTGAAATGAAAACAATTCCCTTTTGAATAATACGATTCATGAAATGCCACCCTGATCAGGTGGGATGGAACTTTGGACCCACTTCATTACATCGCAAATGTAATTTAATTACAATAGACAAATTATACTATATCTTAATTATAATCTGTATTGCATGGGATTACCTAATATTTATTGTGTAGTCTTTACATTGGAGCTATTCCAAATCTACTGTTAAATGTAGTATTCAATCTGATTTTTGGACAGTGTTTAATTATTTCAATTTATATAGTACTTTTTTTTAAGTTTGCTTTTGGTGCAGAAAGATATTGGGTTCACAAAAGTTGACTCTATTATTGTTTGTAGTAATAGATTATTCATTAGTCTATTTGGAACCATATAAAAGTTACAGAAAGACACATTTGTAGAAAAAATATATATACAAATCTGAATCAGTTTCTTTTACATCCATATCTAGCATCGAATGTAGTCAACTGATGTAACCAAAAGTTTCTCTGACGAAATTATTAGACTCCTACTGTAGATAAGAGCTTCTGAATACCACCCTATCAGTCAGGACTGAAGCCAGAAATATATCATAACTTGTTTGTAAAGCCCACACAAGGGTGAAATGAGGCTCAGAGATATAAAATACAAAATATATTGGAGTTATTTTCCTGAAATAAATACACAGCGATTTATAGACATACTGTACATTGATGATTTAAAATCCCAATTACAAAGACTGTAGGGGTTTCAATACTTTTTTTAGGGACATTAGTTAATTAACCAGATGATTTATTTGTCAAATGCAATTGTTGGGAACGATTTGCAGGTAATTTAAAAAACCTTTAGTAACTTGTCATCGTTTAAAAACACCTTTGTAGCAGATGTTTTTCCCCTTATTAGGCGTGAAATTAATGGAAAGCTTTCTCTATCATATTCACACTTCTGCCAGGAGCTTCAGGACATGCCACATAGAAACTTAGTGTGTGCTTGTCACCCAATCCAATCTGTTCTTTTGGATGTTTCTAAGCGAACTTTCTTTATCAAACGCTTTAACATGCTCTAGATGTAAGCCTGCAGTGACATGCCAAACCATTGTAATTCATGTGCAGTATTCTGACACAAAAACAGTTAACTATAAATATTTATTTTTGGGTGGGTACAAATGTTTTGAATGCACTATCAATATCAATTAATATTCTCTAGGCACATTTTGAATTACCTCCAAACAGCATCTATTATAATGACATTTTTAACAAAATGTCAAAATGAGGACCAGAAACATTAGTTTCACTACGACTATGGGCAAAACATATGGTCTCCATTAGATTGCCTCTTTAAATTGCACTCCACATTGCATAAGCCTTCTGCTGTAGGTTAAAATATTAGGCACCCTTGAGTCCTAAGATAGGGTAAAACTTACTCTCCAACTGCACAGCAGCAAACATCTTTTTAATAAACAAATTAAGTTAGAAAGAGGTGATAACACTGGCAGTAGCAGTTTTAACTCATGTTAATCTCTAGATGCTGTGTAGTCAGAGACAGTATGTAATATTTCAGATTCTGCCTTTGCATTCATTGTTTTATAATGATAGTAATCAAGAACCTTAAAACCCATGCAATTAATTTAATGTAATGGTTGTAAAAGTTTAACTACTTTCAAAAGTGGGCTGCATCCAAACAAAGTGTCATAACTGAACTGTTAATGAAGTTAAAAACAAACGAAGCGCGGTAATCCGGAGGCTTAGGGCCATTTGGATGAAATGCTACTCTCTTGACACTCTTTCAAAGACGTGCTTTTTGCACAAAAAAAAGGTTGTTAATGAGCCTTTGGAACATGGTCTATTTTAAAGTTTTGAATTGAACTTGTGTGCTTAGCTTTCTTCAGATTTTTTCTGTCTTTTCATGTCTGTGCCTCACTTTCCAGAGAGAAATGAATCCAATAAGAAGATTTGCGTTCACTGCAACGCAACCTTCCCAAGCGCTGTTAGCCTGTCCAATCATCTTCGTGCCTATGCACGCAGGAAAAGAGTTGCCATGTTGGAAGGAACAAGTAAGTTCCACTGGGGTGGTCAGAAATCTGAACCGCATAAAGGAATATTGATGAGCACTCAACATACACAGGGAGGATCATCAATTACAAAAACTAAATTACAACATACAAGGTTGTCTGCCAAGTAGTTTTTCATTCATTACATGTATTTTTTATTTTAAAATGCTGACGATCCACAGTAAAGCTTTTAACAACATTCTCAGTACTGTTTCTAGAAACTTTTCTTGGTATATGGTGATGTAATTTTATCGACAACTAAAATATTGAACTTTACATATAAAAATAAAGTCTGAGTTATTAAAACCTTGTCAGAAAGGCACCCATATTTATAAAATCCTAATTTTAACATTATTTAAAAGTATATATTTTAGCCATAATAGTTATAGGACAGAGTTGTTGCTGAAAGAGCATTAGGCCTATCCATGCTGCAGTGGTAGATTGCATGACCACTCTAGACCACTGAAATCATGAATTATTTTGTCCAAATAGCCTTTGTCTATTTCACTCTCTTAGTGTCAATGAGTTTGCTGAGTTTTTATTTATTTATTTTTATTTTTTATTAAGTTGGTGTGTACTGGTTTGTACTGGTTTTTATTTTTTTATTAAGTTGGTGTGTACTGGTTTGTACTGTTTTTTATTTTTTTATTAAGTTGGTGTGTACTGGTTTGTACTGGTTTGTACTGGTTTTTATTTTTTTATTAAGTTGGTGTGTACTGGTTTGTACTGGTTTTTATTTTTTTATTAAGTTGGTGTGTACTGGTTTGTACTGGTTTTTATGTTTTTATTTAGTTGGTGTGTACTGGTTTGTACTGGTTTGTACTGGTTTGGTGATCTGTGTTTTTCAGCCTATTCTTGTATACAGAAGAAACCTAGGTTGAGGGCTGGACCAAAGAAGAAACTGTTTTCAGATTTCCCACGTACAGTTGACAAGATCTACAGACTCACCTGCAGGTATGAGGGTCCACAAGCTTCTCTATCCTGTCTCTGCTTTCGTTTAGTTATTGATGTTTTCAGTATTTCATTCTGTAGCCAAAAAATCCAAAAAGCATTTATTGATTGCCCGTTTAAAAGCGGATGACTAGTCACATGATCACCCCCTTTGAAATTGCCAAAACTCAGTTTGATTTCACATCGTCTAAGAACAAACCACAATCCCAATCAAAATTAGGTTCAGGTATGTAGCAAGTGGTTTTGTGAGCGGGGGGGAGCAGTGCTCTGTCTGATTCAAGTCACTAGAATTGGTTGTTACTCTATGTCCTCTAAGCCAATTATGTGTTTGCAAGCCGGGACATTTCAGCTGAAAAGAGATTTGAAATGGTTGATCATGGGACTGGTCATACCCTTTAATACCGTATATACCCGAATATAAGACAAGGTTTTTGTCCTAAAAATAGTCTGAAAAAATGGGGGTCGTCTTATATTCGCGATATAGACAAAATCAAGGGGGTAACGGAGAAAGCAGGGGGAAACAGCAGAGGGCGCCAACACAATAGGGTAATTAATGACAGTGTTATAAATTAAATAAACAATAAATTGCCACCATGGAGAGATCAAGAGATCATCTTGAGAAAAGCGCATCAAAAGTTGGTCAAATAAACCAACACGTTCGAAACAGTTATATCATTCATTTCTGAACTCATTGACAGAGTGCACTTTATTTTGTGTCAAATTAATCCAAATATTTAAATGTGCTATATGTGAAACGGACAGCCAGCGTTAAAATATGGGTATTGGATTTCAAATTCAAAATACCTGAGTTGTATCCCTCCGCTGCTTCCTCCCCAGAATCGAAACTAATGTGACGAACAAGATCAGCGCAATCATGACAAGCGAACGGTGTTTTACTACGTCTATGGTCATGGAACCGTTTAGAAACATGCAGTTTTTTTTTTAGGTTGCCTAGAATCTCTATGATCTCGTTAGTTTGTTTGCTGCTTCCATGGCTGCAGCGCGCTGTGTTTGCTTTTTTACAGGTATGCCTAGCAATCCGTTTGTGCTGTCAAAATGGGCAGTTGATAACAACATACAGGCAAAAACATAAACATAAATTCCGTCACGGAACGTACTTTTCCAAAAGAAAAAATACTGACATTAGCGTTGTTTTCAGAAAATATAGTATTTCAGCTTAACATGTTTCCTTAATATCTGATGAGGCATTGGCGTCATTTTTGGATTTATTACAGTACATGTATTACATTATAGCACCTTTAAGGAATGCTGTTAAAATCTTGTTTTTTTTTTCAATTAATTATCACTAGAATTTTCAAATAAAATTATTTTCTGTTGAAAACCTGATTTTTTTTTCACAAAAAATCTTTTTTGTCCCCAAAAATTAATCTGGAAAATGGGGGGGTCGTCTTATATTCAGGGTCGTCTTATATTCGGGTATATACGGTACTTTGAAATGGTCATGCAGGGATTCTAAACTATCTGTATACATGTAGAGTAACGATATTGCCACCTCAGATGGTCCAAATAAAAATATTGTAGTCTAATTTGCCTTGTGTATCCCCTAAATATATCCAGTAAATTTGAACTTGAGTGTGCAGGCTATGTCTGCAAAACTAACAAAACCTAACCTAAACGTAACCTAGCTAAATGAACTCTTTCACTGTCTCTCTCTGCCATGCAGGTTCTGTGACCTCGTCTTCCAGGGTCCTCTCTCCATCCAGGAGGATTGGATCAAGCACTTACAGAGACACCTCATGCATACCAGTGTTCCTCACACAGGGGCCGGCTTAGTGGAGATCGTGGTTCCACAGGAAGAGACAGAGCCGCGTGGCTGTCTAGAACAGGCAACGTCCGACGAACACTACATGTCCCAACATCCTCAGACGCACCATGACAACATGTGCTTGGAACACCTCTCTCCCAATAATCACCACCTGCCCCAGCCGGAGGCCCCCTTACCCTATGGACGCACAAAGCCCAGTGAGCACCCTGAACCCCAAGAGCCCCAGTTGCCTCATGCACACCCCTCATCCAATAAGCACCCACGCCTGAAACAGCACACGGCCCCACTGGACCTTCTTCCAGTAGCGTCCTGAGTGACCGGGTTGTTTACACATTTTCACTTGATCACTTTAGAGCTTTATCCTGCACATGTAAATATGGATAGATACATAGATATATAGATATACATATAGATATATACAGATATTCTAAAGCTATACATGGTTTTCTTAATATGCACATGGACCCACTAGCCACTCCCTCTATTTTATAAGACCTGTCTCCTTACAGTAGATGTTAGATCTTGTTACTTACACGTACAGAACCGTTACAGAATATTAATGGTTTGCACCTCTGTAACTCGTTTGTGTTTTTACTGTCGTTATCAACGTTCTGCGGACGCCACAGCCAAATTGATTTCCAAATGTAAAATCGGGGATAACGTCTGAAAAAGAGCTAATGACGGTTTCGTCTAAATTACCATAATGGACTGTAAATTCAATGACACTGCTTAAGTAGGGAAATATTTAGTGGAAGACATTTTTCACACATCATGTTGTGAAAGTTACTTTAAATAGATGACAATGTTGTCACTAGCTAGAAGATTATGTAAAAAAACAGAAATGCTAATGTTACCATTACACATTGACATAGGTGGTTAATACAATGCAATTAAAGTAAATCTAGAAACATAACAATGATCACAAAAGAATGACTACCAACAATCTGCATTCTTCATGAATGACTTGTTTTCAAGCAACAGTAATGTACATTAGAGCGAAGCTTAAACCCCGTCCAATGAGGATGCATTTGGCATAACATTCTCTTCGCCGTTATTACTAAAATGAACATTCAAAAGGAAACTGTGAAAAACCTGCAGCCCATGAGTAGTTACAGAAAACTCTCATTAAGAAGCAACAGTTGCTGTTGCCAGGACAGCGCTCAGTGCATATCCTCAACTTTTGTAACTAATGGACAATATGCAGTGTTGTACCCTCTTCTACTACAATGTAATGAAAAATAGCTATAATGTTTTACCTACAGATAATCCCTCAACAGGGACACATGTAAAATTTGTATTCTTGCTTCCTTTTTGCACTGGTTAGTTGTATTTCAAATCTTTAAACCCATTACCAAAAGAGACAACTGACACCTCAGCTTTGATATAAAGTCCATTACTTTTACTGTAGACTTTAGGAGCCATTATCAAAACACAGGGTCAATCATTCATAGCACTTATGTATTGTTAATAATGTCCATGCTGTAAGCATGCACACAGTCTGCTTTTATGCATCATGTTGATTCGTTCCTAATTATCTTTTTCTGAATATACTTGTAATTATTATTATTAATAATATAAGAATCTATCAAAGAAAACACTTATGATTTCTCTCTAAAAGACCAATGGTATAGTTTATTTACTTAAATATTTAACAGTTTTGATGTGTCACTGGATTGTTGTAGTGTAGTCTGTCAAAATCATGTTATATGCAATTTCACCTCAGAAATGGTTCACCGAGTTGCTCCAATACACTGCTTCTTATTAGTTGGTTTGACTAGAAAACCATTGCCTGTGTGCTAAACTTTCCAAATAAACATACAGAAGCACTGCATTTAAGCTAGTTATCTTCCATGTCAACATTTAGAGCTAGGAAAAAAGATGAAGCAATGCTGAGATAGTAGTGAAATATTGTTTAAGGCGTTTATTAGGCCTAGTTAATGAAGCACATTATTCTGCATTGTTCTTTGATGATTCAACACCACCAAGCACTACTTTCTTATATTATGAAGGATATCCCAGCTTTCCCTTTGGAAATGGATTTTACGGTCCAATAAAAGGAGGAGGAGCTTTTTAACCACATTTCCATGGTGCTGAAACTTCCAGTTAGATATTATATTACGCTAAGAAAAAGACATAGGTTTAATGTTTTATTCATATAGACAACACTAGACGATGTATGAGGTTTTTTCATTGTGAATGTTCTATAACAAGGTCTAGTTAGTTTAACATCCATATTTCATTTTGGATGTATAAGGAAAGAAGGCTCTATATACCACATATTCGTTAAGCTTTCTGGAGTAAATATAGCAAGAACTTGCTGAAATAATAAACTGAAATAAAATAGCTGAATTGGCTTTTAACTTTTACTTTGAAAGATTTTTTCTTGTGCTTTGCTTTTTTGCATTGGTTCTCTCTCAACCCTGAGCATATCCTGCTAACTAAACGAAATGTACACTAATTTTAAATGATCTGTCATTCTTACCTTTCGCTTTTTGGGTTATAGTATTTGGTTGGTGTGGCCACCATAGAGTTCCTTTTAAATTTGACCAGTAAATAAAGAAGTGCACTAAATAGGGAATTGGGTGCTGTTCGGGATGCACCCTACACTTGCAAGAACACCAGTCCAAGGCACAGGGGTCCAACCCTGCAGTTTATCCTGGTCCATATTTAAAACAGGCGATCAAAGCTGTACAAACCAATTGTCATCATGTTCCTCCTGAGGGGATTCTCAAGTACATTAATGTTCCTTCTCAGGGAAATAATTGTGCCACTCTGTGACTTCATTAGGTCTCCTGGCTGTTTCAAAAGATGTTCTCTGCGGAGGTTGGGAGCCACATCGCGGGCAGACAGCGTCCCAAGGGGCTCCATGAATAAAAACCAGAGAGATTATAATGAGATTGAGCCAGCCATGACCAGGAGTGGGTATTTTATTATTTCACTGGCAGCCAGGAGAGAGAGAGACAGAAAGTGGGGGTAAGAGTAGGGGAGGGGGAGACGAACATAAAGATATGTTACGCTGGTTGCCACATTGGCCATCTGCCATAGCGGTCTAGAGGTAGCTACAAGCAGACCAGAGCATGGAGATCATTAGAGCCTGAGAATCAAAGACACACTCTCTGGAGATTACTAGTCCATTAAAACTGGATATAACCGTCATCCCCTGATTTCCTTGTACCACAGAGTGTTTGGGCACAGGGAGGCGGATTAGCTGCATTTATTCAGAACCAGTGAATAGTAATGAGTTAGCATTGTAAAATGAGAGAATAGCAACAGCGTTTGCCTGGAATTATCACTGTATTTTAGTTGTTAATTTCATTTTCTCCGGAAAGTGTAAGCCAAGCAATGAGGGAAGTTGTTTCATATTAATAGAAGTGCCTTAGGAGGTAATTAAAAACAACCTCTGGCACATTTAACTGTCTGGAATATGGTGTAATACTGCAGTAGGGGGAGGCTAAAGACATGCTCCCAGCCACTGAGAAACTTTGTGTGTGTGTGATATTTAAGCTGGACTTGTAGAAAACCAGTAAGGCCTTATCCCCTATATAGTGCAGTACCTTGAGCAGAGTTCTCACGGCTGTATGGAATTGGGACGCGGCCTATCTCCTCACCATGAGAAACCAGTTGATTGACTGATGGCTACTCCCTGTATGTCGGCCTGCCTTTCTTCACCTACCTTACGGTGTGTGGCAGCAGAGATCCAGAGTTCAAGTCCATTGATCACGTCCGTCTCTCTCGCTCTGTTCTGGCTGGTTATTCTGAAGTGCCAACCCAGTGACTGCTGTCCTCCTGCTTCCTGTACTAAAAGAAGAGCAAAAAAAGAGTGAAAAATCAATAGGATTCCATTATCCGTTTGGGCAGTGTCACTGGCCTGACAATGATCCCGTTACAGAGGCAGAACAAGGGTGAGAGGGCCGGGCGACAGGCCCCCACGCCGTAGTTTTGTCCCAAATGGCACCCTATTGCTCACATGGTGTACTACTTTTGACCAGTTCAAACACAGTGCACTCTGTAGGGAATAGGGGGCCATTTGGGATGCCTTGCATCGCCCGGCTCTGATGACAAGAGGAAAACATGCTGACAGATACCAGGAACAAGTTGGAACACAGATTTGCACTTCAAGCAGTCGTCCGAGGAGGTTGGGTGTGAGAGGCTGCTACATGGCAAGGGGGCTCGCTCAGGAGGGGTGTGGCGGGAATTCTGTATTCAAGGTAGAATGGTGTAATGGGGGAAGTGGGCCTGTCTGCCTGCCTGCTTGTCTGTCTGCCTGGCTGCCTGTCTCAATCCCCCACCCCTCACTCCTTCATCCTGCCATTAATAATTTACCTTATGATACACAGACCGAATGGGAACTCAGGTGCACTGATGGTGGCTGAGGGTAACTCATCAACCTTATTGTCCCCTGATATCTGTCTATACTGATCTGTCCATCAGCTACCGACACTCCGAAAAGATCAGCATTCATACTGGTTGGAAAGGATATGCCATCAGAATTTTGGAAAAATATGGTTGAGTGCTTTATGATTTGTGAAGATATTAAATGATAGATATGTTTTTCTATTGATCTGTTATGAAACTCAAAATATCTCCCAAAAGGAATTAGTAGTATAGCCTTAATTGTTATTTTAATAGAATAAGTATTGTTATACACCTTAACACTAAAGTACAGAGTATAATTGTAGGTTTTGTATTTAGCCTATAGCTGAACATGTACAAAGTAAACCAATAATGACCAGGGGCGAATTTAAAACAATGTTTTAATCTTGTATTCCTGGAACAAGTCGGAGGGATATAATGGGTTAATATTTTCCCCACAACAGTTGTATAAATGGTCAGCTTCTTCCACTGAACAAGGGACAATGTAAGGAACACCTCAAACACCCTACAAAAGCATGCCTATCAATACATTTGGATATTTTAAAGGGTAAAAACTGCTTAAGATGCAACATTTTGGTCCTCCAAAAATACGATTAATCTCTTGTCAAATGTCATTATATATTTTCTGCCTGACCACAATTAAATGAAGACATTATATTCAATGGTCCGTGCTGTTATGCCCTATCATGGTCACACACAATAGAACAAGGCTTTACATTCCAGTTCAATAACCTGTTCTAACCGTTGCCTACTGTATACGTTTCTTCCAAAAGACGTCCCATACAGACTAATAAAATTATAATCTCAACATCAAACCAGATTCAAACCGTAAACTGAATATACTGCACTTCGACCTGCTAATTTACCTACTTTTACAATGTACTTTAGGCTACAGCAAGTCAATTCTTTCTTTTCTATTATTTACTCGCCACTCATATCGCATTATCGTATATGCTTACCACTCATTGGAATAATTGTATGCTTACTCTGGGCTGCTCATTTGTTTTCTTTCCATGCATTTAATCTGCCGCTATTATAAAAAATAAAATTCGGAGAATGTGTAAATGTAAGCAAATAAAGACGAGTCTGACCATCTGACAGTTGTTGAAAAAAAATTGAATTTGTAAATGTGTGAGCCTATTTAAAAAAAAGTTATTTCCATTAATCAGACAAGTAAAGGCTAAAGAGATTTAATCTAGTTATTAAACTGTAAATTACTTTTAAGGTGCTCAATTCCAATTCGGACACATGCGCGCATCCGGGCATCATCTGACATCCATGAAAGCCTCCCCTCATTAACGCAGTTCTTGGATAATAAAATGCCAACTGTTTTTCAATTAGAACATCCCCTTTTCCTCTCCCTTTTCTCTCCCTCAATCTTTTTATCTAACATACCAATTCAGTTCATGATGACTGTAGGGAATAGTCAGGTTAATATGTTGACAAGGTTTAACAATAGCGGGTCATGTTGCTCAACACGCTCGACTGGTTCCGTTCAGCTCAGCGGCTGACAGGTCCTAATCACGCGCTGCCCTAAAGGCACGGGGCCACAGAGCATTTTAATTACTGAATTATAGACTCGAGCTTGCCAGCGTTAAATTGAGACATGATTAGGTCCAGATTTATAATAATTGTTTGTGCTAATTGGGCGGACAAATGCGTTATGGTGCAATTATATGGCTGTCAGAATTATACATTTGTTCTTAATAAAACAAATGTGATATAATTGCTACCTAACTAAGATGTTATTCGTTGTCTCTTTTTTCCGGGGCTTCGAACAGGGCTATCGATTACTTTCTAAGCAGATGGACTTTTAAGTATAGTTATAGCCTACTGCTTTAGCCTATAAATGATCTAAGGTGGCTTCTTCAATATCATATTTTTATGAGGCTACTATCCACAGACATTTTACAAAATACATATTGCATAAGGTTGATGGAGGCTGCGATACTTAGTAGTTGCATCATGAGAAATGGACCTTTACCAGCCAGCATTGGTGTTGACAGATTCATCCTCTTTTCTCAGTGAATGTTGTGCAAACTGACTGCTATTATAAACCAGGCAAGCGTGGCTGATGTCAATTTCAGCAGCACGTTTCAGAAGCTAATGTGTCATTTACAATAACAATAATAATAATGTAGTCTTGGTGAAGAGTCTTCCCTTAGACCGTGACATTCTGGAAAGTGATGTGGCACCTCTGGCAACGCCATTATTTCCTATTAATTACTCGCTAAAGAATGCCTTTAGAAATAGCGCGAGGTGTGACGGAGAGCTGGTCAGCGCGAGAGCAGCTGCCCCTTCAGCCCTCCAGGCGCGCACTGACCTGCTTTTTTTACTTCAATAAATTGGAGGCTTGACAAGCCATGAAACGAAAGAGATTTGATTTGGATATGGGAAGAAATGCAGAATATGAGCCAGAAATGACGAGTCAGAATAGATCTCGTGGGCATGTGAAGAAAGACATGTCGCGCGTGAAAAATTAAACCATGATGTCCATCTTCACGTGCGTAAATCGGTTTTGGAAACATAATGTTTAAGTGCATCAGTCCATCTGAATTAATCTTATAGCATCCGGTCTATTGGCATTGCTTTAGTTTTTCTCACTCCTTAATAAACTACAGCTGTTTGAATACAAAGCCTAATAAATATAATAATTAAAATATTTCAGTGTAGGTTCCCAGAAATCTCTGTTCAATCGAAAAGCACAAGTTATTACAAAATAATACAATTCGGTATCAGTGGGAGTAGTGTCGACAATATATCGTTTTAAATTATTAGAAAATGTGGTACATGTGATACAAGCCAATCAAAATGAAATGTCATAGGCTGAATTTGGCTTTGTGCTTTGCTTTTCCATGTTGGCCCCATAAGTCAGGAGCCTTATTAGCCATACTGTAGCCTTTACATTATAATAGCTATGCAGTTCTACCATTTGACGCCAGGGGACACTGCTCTTTGCGTTCTGAAAAACTACCATAGACAGACAAGAAACTGTAGCCTTCCACTAATGTCTGCTATTTACAATGAACATACCAAGACAACAGGATTTAATGACATGTTAACATGTGACATTTGTTTATGACAAGTGATGTTTTCATTTTGTTTTCTATTTAAATTACCAGTAACGATTATTTTTGGAAATGGACTATACCCTTACAATCCTGTGAGAAAATAACACCATTTTTTTTTATTGTGAAAGCTTATTCCAGAGATGCTATTTAAATGTGAAACAGGTGAATATTAATTTATTATGTTGATTCATATTAAGATGAATATGCTTAAATCATCATACTACAAAAGCAAACTAGCAACAGGCCTAAAAAACAACACATTTTGTACTTTTGGTATTTTTTAACTTAGCCTGCAATTTTATGAATGTTTTTTAGTATTTCAAAATGTAAACATGTGACACTTCATGTGGACAAACACGGGATTATTATTAAGATAGGTATATCAGCTAAGCTATGAGAAATTGGCTTGGCCTATAAGTAGGCCTATATCTACCAGTCTTCATACGGAAATGGGTATTTTACACTAAAAAAGATATATTTCAGTAAAAGGTTTCACGTTTTGTATTCTTTTGTACAGTACTTATCTATTCAACCCGACCAATATTGTGTTTGTTCCTTTCATTTCCCTCATCCTTAGCCTATTTGCTTTGCACACCTCCTCAAATGTCATAATTCCCAACATTACCGCAGGCGTCACTTGCTTTGTCTAGCTGTTTTGTTTGCTATTGTGCCAAACACGCAGCTATTGTAAAGATGACAATAAGACCCAAGTGTCTCCTGGTTTAAATCCCTCGCGCTGCTCCGTCTCCCTAGGCCCTGAGGTCATTGGTTGAATCTTGAGAATCAGAAGTGAACGTCTGCTGCATGTCTGGGTGCGTATAAGAGTAAGACCTATTGGCAATAGGGCGCTGGGAGTTCCTGTTGTGTTTATTTTAGCTAAAATTATTTACAGCTGTTTCTGTTGGAGAATAAAAATGTATATTTTGTTTGAATAGGGCTATGGGAAGTATTTGTTGGTGTCTTAGGAATAGCCTATACCAGAAAAATTAAGTCTGTCCTATTATAGGCTATATTTACATAATAGAATGTACAACACATTCATCTTTGTGAATTGTAGGTGATTGTCGTCTGTGCAGTGCTAGGACTACAACTCATTACTATTTCATGCAAAGAAGCTTAGCCTGCATGAGAAGTGATACCCTCCACTCATATACGATGCTGTCCTATTAACGTTGAAATAATACATCCTATTTTTCAAGCCTAGTCACAGTCAGAGAACAGCGGAATGGCACATTTGGAAGCAATGAAATGTCTGTTTGTTTTAACACCAGACATAAACAAACAAAACCTGAAGCATACATTTCAGGTGTCTGTTTGTTTTGCTACAACTTAAGCCTGAAATATAACTCTACGTGTGTATCTGCTTTGCTGGCACTTTTTCTTGCTTTGTTGATATATTTAATTGCAACCCAACAGTATACCCGGAGTCGAAAAAAGTTCCAGGTGACAAGTGAATATATAGAGCAAATGACAAAACAGAGAGGGAATAAGTGACAGTTAAAAAGACAGAGGATGTGCTGCTAACAGGCAAACGCAGCAGCTACAAAGTCACACATACCTTTGAGAGCGCAGTTTGTTTTATAGCACATCTCCTGGGTTGTATCTGCTGTCGATTTTCTTGGGAAAAAAGCGGAAGCGAACATGCCCTGTTTAAGAAACAAACATGCAGATTTAGATGGGATTGTGACAGCCGCACACCTTACTTAGAGACTTCGTGTCCCACGTGGCTCATAATATAGGCCTACAACAGCGAAGAAAAGGCTATAGCCTAATGCATTTGACAACATTTATCGTCACTGCAAGAAATAAATGCAAATAATGGGATGCCAAATAAGAGCTAATAATATACAGTACCTCACGAATAAACCGTTGAAATGAAGTAACATGAGTTGCTTCTCAGAATAACCCAGAGGCTAAGGGGACATTAGTATTGCCTCATAACGTTTAACTCAAGATATGGATTATACTTCTACAGTGGCTAGTTATTATGTGTTTGCACATTTGAAATATGACAATTACGTTTAATACATTGTTTAAACTCCGTAACTCGTTATCATATCTTAAACTTTCAATGTACTAATCATTATTTTTCATACGGGATTTCCTAGCTTCCGAGGCGCAGACCTGACGTGTGTTAAATCTCTCAGCTCGTTCAATAACTTGTCACCTGTTATATTTGATACTGCCTGTCACCGCTGGCTTACTGTTTCTCCTCTCGCCTACCACCGCTCACCTTCCAACTGATGCTGTAATCAGGCAAGCTTGGCGTGGTGACTCACTTGACTGACATAATACAGCGTCATGGAGGTCGGCAATTGTCCTCCCAATATTGTAATTAAAATACATCTCGCTTGCCTGCTGCGAGATAACACTGCGAGGACACTTCAAAATGAATGTTATTATTAGCCTAATTATAAGCCTGTTTAACAATGTAAATGGATAGGCCGAATTAAAATTATTAGAATCGAATTCAATTAGTTTAAACGGTGTGTATATATATATTATGTATTTATTTATTATAGGGCAGTAAGTTCACCTAGTGGTTGGGGTATCTGGGGTCTGAGAGGTCCCTCCCAGGGAGCACAATAATTAGAAAGACGTATTTTCATATTCTATTCAATGTCTTTTCAACGATAAATACGTCATTTTAACGTCTTTTACACGTGTGCTTATAGGGCTGGATCTAATCCCTAACGCAAATTTAGCAGTGAGCAATTAATAGTTAACCTTTTCCTTCCTCCTAGCTCTGTAACACTTACAAAGTTCGTAGCTGGAAATTAAAATTGGTTTGCAATTATTTTGAAAAATAAAATAATATTAAATAGCCTAATAACACACATTCATCTTTACAATAGATTAAGTAACACGTGATAGCCTACAAATAGCCTAGATTAGGCCTATAACATCTCAAATGCCTATATTTCAACATCAAAATGGCCCTTGCATGCGTTATAGACTTTATTAAGTGAAGCTTGGTCCCAGAAAACAACCGTACTAGATCCCAATGCTAGATTGTCTTCCAGCTGCGTGCCAATTAGTCTAATTAGTAGCGTCGCTCCCTGGTTAACAGAAACCAATTAATGAACAGACACTTTGGTTGATCTATATATATATTGTCAGAAATGTATGTAGACTACATAATTTAAAGTAGTTGAGTAGCTAAGATTACCAGATGCCTGTTAGCCGAGGCCATTAAAAGAATAATCCGATTCAATTGATTTTGTCTGACCTCAAATGTATTATGCATCTAATTTATGGATATGCAAACATATTTAAAAGGTTTAGGAGTTAATATGATGAAGTTGTGTTAAAGACGTCAACCCTACAGGACAATTCTGAGCCCTTATTCCCACCGAGTGGATAGTGGATAATCAAAGCCAAACCAAGAATTACTGGACACCACATCAACACCACAGAGACTAGTCAGTCTTTTAATTAAGTATTCTATTCCATCCTCCACTCTCCGCTATCCAAGGTTGATCTAATCTAATCACCAGATCAACAACTGAAATATACGAGAGAACAAATAATCGAGATGAAATGAACAAATGATTAGCATGCTGTGAAAAGTACAATCCGTTTCTTATTTAGCATTTAGATAACTGTCTATCCTGAGGAGCAAGCTTCAAAGTTGAACCCAGTTTAGGCGAAGGGGATTAATTCTCTCTGCTGCATGCTTCATTGAATCTCTCATTACCAAACTTTGTCTGTATTGATGTTAGATTTGATTGAAGATTAGAGCATTTAGCAAATCTTGCTTTTTCGCGTGTATCAGGCTTTTTCAAGCGCAGCAGCACAGCGCCCGCTGGTCAATACCCTCACTTTTATCCAGTGTCTGCTTCATTTAAACTTAATCAACTCCATCAATGAACTGGAACAGAGAAACGTCCCAGTGGAACAATGCTGTTCTTTTGTTTGAGATTTCTCTGCTCTCCTTCCCAACCTGATGGTTCTCAACCTAAAATTACACTATGATGAACTATTTCAATCAATATGATAATGAAAATTTGTTTGGGTGACTGTTTGCTGCGGGGTTACTTAAGAAGACGCTAGCGTGACATTACTACCCTCCTCCATGCACAAGAGAGATGTTCTACTGTCTCTTTACCTCCCGCTGTTGTTGCCACATCCTACCTCACTTTTTATCGCCCCATCTTCTCTGACATTGACTATTGCTCACATGACTGAAAATGATGTATCTACGCTAGGGAAACGATCGTGCCATATTGGAAACTGAGCCCAAAGGGGTTGTAGCATGCATTGTTTTCTATTTTTTTCTGCAATAAATTATGGGCACAGCAGCGTCCCGTGTACTCCAACAAACATCCCTAAGCAGAGGCCAGGCGTAGATCAATCATTGGTGGCACCACGGCAGTCAGTGGATGTAGGGTGGAATGTGATTTCTGTTGCAATAGGGCTATATATGGACGTTTTGCCCTTGCGAGTCGCTACGATCCAATGCCTTGTTCACCTACTGCCTACTGCATCATTTTTATACTGCCACCAAAAGAGCAATTTCAGAAGTATTTGCAAGAAAAACGCAGGCCTCCATCTGTTGCCATAATATTAAATGTGTCACCTTCTCATGCTATGCAAACATAATCATATCTCTACCAATCAACTGGAGAATGATATAGAGCTTCCCATAAAATATATGCTACTTCACATTTTATTTTGCTTTTATAGTAGGATTGCTCCTATCAGGCAAAGTCAAACCATGATGTTTATGAGTTGTTTAAATAATGTCTACACTAAGCAATATTTGTCAAGTGGTCTTCAAATACACAAAGGGGTAGCCTTGAAACAAAGTAGCTGAGGACCAAACTTTTTAGGGATCTTTATTTTGCTAGTTTATGTGTCTGGTGGCCTACAGGGGATAACATTATCAATACTGTTCTTTATGGACAGCCTATAGCAGGTCAGACCTACTGTACAGTAAGTTATAATCAGGATATTAGTTGTGGTGAGGACATTAGGGTGAGGAATTACACAGACCTCTAGACAGCTCCAGTACTATACATCTCTTCACAGTCCCAAGATCTACAAACACATGGCAGCTCACTTCATTCATCAATTCCTCAAGCAAACAACAACATTACCTTTAGAAAAAAGACAACGTCTCATAACACAAAACGGACACTAAAGAGTTACACACACTCACACAGAAATATCTCTACACACACTGTTGTTAGTTCAATTGTTGCATTTTAACTTGGGTTTTGTCATTCTTTTCTGTTTTGTATAAAACCCAGGAGGAGTGGCTGCTTTATCAGGATCTAATGGGACTCCAAATATAAAAACAAATGATGGTATTGACACTCACCTTGAAAAAAGTCAGTTTGAACGTCAAGGCCCCAGATTCTACGAATAACTATTCTTTCTTCAACTCTCTGATTCTCTCAAACTGAGCAGTAGAAATCATGTTTTCCTGCCTAAAGCACATACAAACGGGATATTTTGCAACCTTCCTGCAGAATAAAGTTCTACATTTTAAATACCTAATGGAAGTTGAATGCTAAGATTTGTTAGGTGTGGCGTTTCAGTTTGTCATTGTCGGCTGGCCTGTTAAGCTTGGCTTACTGGTGGTAAAGATTTTTGGTAAACATTAAGGGGTGAGGAACACTATCGCTAAGCGTCCTAGTCAAACCAAGCCCAGCAAGGTCACCGTGTCTTTTCACCATGTTGAACGCATTTACTAATATAAGCAAGATCCTGTCCTTGTTCCTGGGCCCAATGTTACCTGCATGTAAACAAGTGCTGGTTGTCATGCTTTTTTGAAACAGGTCACGATTGTGTTGTTCTTGTTTGAATGCAAGTGCTTGTAAGAAAATTCCCTTCTCTACACCTCTTGTGTGTGAATTTCAACCCCAACAGGCATCACTTCTCTTGTGGATAACTTGGTTAGATGATGGAGTTTCTTGTTGGTGTGGATAGTGTGGCTTGCTACTCCCACTAGAAGGGAGAATGTTTTTCGGTTGCACACAGGCCATGTGTTCTCCCAGCAGCTTGGGAGGTTGGCACAAAGAATGTTGCCGTTCGCCTGTTTTGCCTGGCACCCCTAATTGTTATCCTGCACATTTAGCCTGACTAAGTAGCTAAAAGTGATGTGGTTACTTGGAACATGTCGAAAGACTTGCCAGCCGAGATAGGGTGCCAGGCCATGTGTTGAGGAATGTGGTGACCTTGCTACTGTTTGACTAAATTGTGTAATTGAAAAAGTTTAACAAAATTCTGTTTGAGGGAAAAACCCTATGATAGGTCTCCCTAAGCCCACCTTGTTAATATGGGGACCCTAAGACCACTATATTATTAAGCAAAGAACTCAATCGTTCATCTAGTCTGAACCACTGTGTTGTGGTGGGAGGTAATAGAGGGTAGGAAAATACATTTTGGTAGAATGGATTAATTCTTCACTGTATATCATGTCATGATTTCGAATAACTGGAAGAAAAATTTAAATAATTGTAATGTTCTGGGAGTCGTGATGCAATATAATGCAAAGGTAATAACCCAAGAAGGAAGTTGAAATGCCAAACTATGTCAGAGGAGAGGGCAGGAGACAGCCTCCCTGTAGTAGCAGAAAGGTGAAGGAGCAGCTGGTGAATAATCAAATAGTGGTAGACAGAGGGTGGTGCTAAAAATAATTTGAGTAGACATAATTCATTTCAATAAAGGACTTCATTAACAACAACAAGGCTTTTTTGCCTATTTATTGCTATTTAATAACTAACGTTTTATCCATGTAATCTTTAATTGTAATCTATGCCTGTAGAGGGTTTTATGTCTTTTTATGTTCAGGTATGCTAGGCCTTTAGTTAAAGAAAACATCTCTAAAATGGAAATCCTACCATTAAATACTTAGAAATATAACTAATGAAAAGTATATATTCATACCAAAATGTACACTTAATACTGTAAGTCACTTTGGATAAAAAAATCAGGTAAATGGCTTAAATGTAAATGTACAAACATGATAGAAAGTGTATAAAAATGCTCAGGTTTAAATAATGTGGCATGTTGTCATTGCTTCTTCTGTGTCATTCTGAGCTCAACCTAATCGCACCCCTTTGCGTATTGATAACACGACATTACACTTGACATTTTCGTGTTATTCATACGCCAAATTGAATTTTCGCGTGCCATAGAGACGCCATAACTTTCTATTGGGAACGGTTAAGGTTAGGCAACACATTAAACAGAGTGGTTAAGGTTAGGCAAGACTCCAGTGTGGTTAAGGTTAGTATAAAGGTTAGGTGAACGTTTAGATATGATGTTGGTGTATTTATAACACGAAAAAGTTTGGCGTACATATTACACGCCACTTTGGCGTATCTATACCACGCGAAAAGTTAATTTGGCGTCTCTATAACACGATAAAACCAACATCCTTGGGGTGAGATCAGGCTGCTGAGCTACAGCTAGGCTGAACTACAGGCCTTCTTCTGTGTCATTCTGAGCTACAGCTAGGCTGAACTACAGGCCTTCTTCTGTGTCATTCTGAGCTACAGCTAGGCTGAACTACAGGCCTTCTTCTGTGTCATTCTGAGCTACAGCTAGGCTGAACTACAGGCCTTCTTCTGTGTCATTCTGAGCTACTGCTAGGCTGAGCTACGGGCCTTCAATTTGAGAATGCAAAAAATGCAAACAGTACAGAAAATAGAACCCACGTCTGTTTTAAACAATTAAAGGGTCTGTTAACCAACGATTGAGCTTCAATTTTTCCGAGATGGTTGGGCCTCTGGATGGAAGTTTTACTTTTAAAGGGAAAACCCTGTTTATGGGTTTCTATACTATACATCTATTGATGATAATTGTATTTTGTATTTTGGCTGTAGTCTTGAGAGGTTTAAATCAGCTATATATTATAGAGAAATTATGTTGAACCTACAGGTAATAATGATTGTTTGTGATTCAAGATGTTATATCAGTTGGCATTCAATTGCAATAGCTTTAATTCTGCACATTCTTTTCAGCTTACATTTGTTTTTTCAGGTTGTGGTTCATATTAAAATGTTACTGTATACCACATACTGTAATACTACACTCACTGAAATGTTTGTCTGGGAATGCTGATTGCAGTTGAAGTGCATGAGTTGTTGAACAATTGCTCTAGCTAAATTAAAGGGGCAATGTTTCAACAGAAATTTCCATAATTTGATGGTTATTTCCTCACTGGCACAAATACTATAATGTTTGGAAGGTTAATCACTAAAACTAAATTATTTATACCTAATGTAAGTTTGGGTATGGCGCCTTGACCGTGTGCCAGTTTAGTTTAGTTTTGTGTGGGAGATAGTATAGGAACGGGGGTGGGGGACATTTTGTTCAGCTCTTTGATTTGGTACCCACAGTCTCCTCACTTTCCTAATATTATTTACAGTGGAAAAATAAAGCCCATTGTTTATACGGTACCCTCCTGTCTCTGTGTCCTTGCTTGCACCTAAGACCCCATACCTTTTTTGCTGACCTCAGAGTGTCCTGTGCAGTGGGTTGGACATCCCACTCCCCTCCTGGGGAGCAGTGCGTAACAGTTCTGAGGGAACTATTTTGTAAAACCAAAATATGTGAAATTTGAACATATGAGAGGGTCAATTACATTCGTAGGGAACTAAATTTATCACTCAAATAACGTTAAATATGAACTTATGAAGATCATGACATAGCATGTAAATCGCATGCATTTTTCTAGAGTGGAGGTCAAGGATGGTGAATGGGCATATAAATCTACGACTTTCATGCCAATGTTCGTGAGTTCAAATCCAGACGGACACATTGTGTGTGTTTTGTTCTACACTGCTGTGTGATGCAGACAGGTGATTCTCTTTTTTTTGTAATGTTAACCTTAACCCTAACCTTAACCTCAGTAATGTCATATCTAACCTTAACCGTTAGTAACCTCATGCCTAACCTTAACTGTTAGTATTCTCATGCCTAACCTTAACCGTTAGTATCCTCATACCTAACCTTAATTGTGAATGTTGCAATATAATTTCAAATGCAGTGGAATATATGGAATGTGTGGAATGTTCTCGCGTGAATCTGCTAAATGAAAAGTGCAGGGGCAACGTAATAGAAGTAAAAATATATATCCAAATAGCAAAGACTGCTGCTAAAACGTAAAAACACCTTAAATATGTTGGCATATAACATTATTAAAGTTTTCAAAATAGTTTCCTGAGAACGTAATTTGGGAGAAATTCTGAGATGTACGGTTTCAAATTGTAGTCTCACTTTGCTGTTCTTAGCTGACAGGAGTGGCACCCAGTGTGGTCTTGTACTGCTGTAGAACATCTGCTTCAAGGTTCAACATGTTGTGGATTCAGAGATGCTCATCTGCATACCTTGGTTGTAATGAGTGGTTATATGAGTTACTGTTGTCTTTCTATAAGCTCAAACCATTCTGGCCATTTTCCTCTGACCTCTGCCACCAACGAGCATTTTCACCCAGAGAACTGCTGCTCACTGGATATTTTCCCCTTTTCTGACCATTCTCTGTAAACCCTAGAGATGGCATTGCAGGAAAATCCCAGTAGATCAGCACTTTCGGAAAATCAGAAACCAGCCTGTCTGACACCAACAACCATGCCACGTTCAAAGTCACTTCTCTTCCCCATTCTGATGCTTGGTTTGAAGTTCAACAGATCGTCTTGACCATGTCTACATGCCTGATTGCATTGACTTGCTGCCATTTGATTGGCTGATTAGATAGTTGCTGTAATGAGCAGTTGAACAGGTGTACCTAATGAAGTGACCTATAAATGTAGTCTAGTGTTGTGCATTATTGTTTTGCTTGTATGTTATGCCAGTTTTCTGTGACCAGTTTAATTACGGAAATACTATCAGGCTAGACCTGTAGTTGCTGTTACCTATTTCTAGGCGTGGCCTGTATTTTGTCCTTTTGAAAGTTACTGTTTCCCGTATGTTTAGAATCAACACCTCCTGTGGAGGTCGACCTGTGTGAGGCTTCCATCTATAGAACATTACGTAGGACGTTAAGTAAAAAGTTCATATTTGTATTCCATTTCAAATGAAGCACACATCTTTAATTAGGATGTTTGCCAGCACATGCTAAAAGTGTACATTTCCCAGACATTGTCCACAACGAAATCCGTAGGCATCGATAAGAGCAAGATGAGACAAAGCCACCTAAGCACAGAGCCACTGTCCAAATAACTTCCAAATATTAATAGAGCCTGAAATATATAATAATTGGATGGTAATTAACAATAATAATTTCACTGGAGGTTTTAAAATTCCTATAAGCCCAAATCAATAGATCATATCACCCTAAGCTAGCTAGCGGTTAAGTAGTAGTAGATAACTTTATTGTCCCCATGGGGCATTTGGGTTTGCGGCACAGTCGCAAGGCACTTTGTGACAAGACATCAGACATTTGGTACAAACAAATAGTCCCTACATCAGACACCAACAGACATAACATAAAGAGCATACCACACACACTATCATACACTATGCACCCTTGGATATGACCAGGCCAGCCGGA